>LR750406.1:441000-534596 GCA_902729485.2 Mus minutoides | reverse complement strand
AAATAAGGTAATTAGCCTTGGTGCCCGCCTGCAACGTTCTAATCTCCCCACATCACTGCAGTCAATCAGCCTTTGACATAGCCTCTTTGCAGCTTTCACTTATAACTCTATCTAGTCTTGTCTATGACCTGCAATCAAAGTAGTGTGTGTGTGTGTGTGTGTCTTCAGGAAGAAGATCTTGTTATTCAGTTATGGTAGGTCACAAAGAACAACATCAATAGCCTGTGTTATACTGGGGGAGGGCGCTCTAGGCCAGTCATCACATTTTGTCACATTGCTTTTTAATTACAAAAAGTTACTCTCTTCCAAAGCAGAGTGCATTACTGTTCACATCATGGTTAGAATTTATTCTTTGCTGTTGGAAACAGACTTCTGCTAGACACAGATGTTGAACTCAGCTTGCATGAGCTTTGTGGCCAATATGCCTTTTGAACTTCATCTCATGTTTTTACCTCTGCTCTTCTCCAACTCCCAACACACTGTCCTCCACCTCCATTGCATTTGCTTCTGAGCTCCCATACCCTATTCCTACTGGTACCACTGCTATCTGCCTGCTCCCATGAGACATTACAACCCAGATCCCAGTCTAGACTCTTGAAGTTTCATCTGACTGCTAGGCCAGGTGCTTTCTCAAGGGTTTCTCTTCCTTGGTTTGTTTTTCCTTGCCTCCACATCAAATACTGATTGAGACTGTGATGATGATACATAGCTCCATCTACTCCAGTAGTGACTCGCATGACAGGCCTAGAAACCTGGACACAGTCCCGAGGCGAAAAGTTCACGGAAACTTAGTCTCCTGGAGCCGTGGCATCCCATAGCACGTATGCTTCAATTTTGTCCTTGCATTAGTCAGAGTATGGATCTGTTTGCTTTCTTTCAGTATTGTTTTATTATAGGAGTCCCCTAGCAATGACTTGCCAAATACCTAAGGAAAATTGAACTTTGCTTCCTGGACTTCACCAATGCCCGAGATGAGCCAACCCTGGGATGTTGCCTATTCAGTGACATTCAGAATTGCCTCTAAGAGAGATAGTGAAAGAAATCAGGCATTACTATCTACTACATAGAGTTAGAAATCTCAGGGCAATCTTAGCAAAGTATACTTAGAATCTTCATTATATTCAGATATGGCAGACTACATTGCATATTAGAAGAAAGTTGGTGAGTTCTTCTGACAAGTGGAGATTCCCTACAGATACTTAAAAGAGAAGCCAAGTTACTCCCATATGCAAGAATTTACAGTGACCTAGGAAGAAGGAAGTTTGTGGACTAAGAAGGAACTAGAGTAAATACTTAGAATTATATATAGATGAGTTACACCCCCACACAGGAATTTACAATGGCCTAGGGGGGAGGTAGACTATACAATAGACTAGAATTGGAACTATGGCAAGGGCATGAAGCCCTTGTCCCTGGCTTCTAAGATTAAGCTGATCTTAGGTGAGGTGGCTTTTGTTAACATTGATTTTTATCCCAGTTGGTTCTTGTTAGCTTTTTGTATGCATTCCTCTGTTTTGTATAAAAGTCACTTATAAGACTGGTGCTCTCTTTGAGACAAATTATATTCAGATACAGCACACTCCCTTGTGTCTGTTTCTGTTTGTCACCCTTTTTTCCACCAACTCCTGCCCACCTGTACCAGAACCCTGACTTCTCCTGAGGATTGAGAGGGGCTGACTAACGCCAGCAATACACACAGCAGATGACAGCTGATAAAGGAACAAAACTAGATGTTTTGGTATATATAAGCATTTTTTTTTTTGCCTTAAATAAGTTCAATTGTTTAATAATGTGTTGAAAACTACTGATTCATTGAATGTTGTATATAGCATCAAATTACTTCATAATTTTTTATAGGACTGTTGTTAAGTACTATACTTATTGCATTATCAGTCTTTTATGTATTTATTATACATGAATATTTCATCTAGATATGGGGTATGTGAATACAGCGATGAAACAATTGAAGACTTATAAACATGTTGAGTGTCTCCCTGTCTTTTATCTCTGGTTCCACAGTGCCGTTATTCTCTATCTCTAGGATAGATTTTGCTATTTAATTTCACAGTTGTCTGAGAATATATTATAAATCCAATTAGAACATGCTTTGGGTTATATAATATCTAGACATTTAGGAATACTCCATGCAATGTGATGGGGAGCTTACTGGAGATGACCACTCAGACAACATTTATAGACAACTGAAAATCTTTATTCCAGCCACCTGAGATTATTCTCAGTTATGTGAGCACTAAGAGTAGTACAGGATGTTTAGAGTAAGGGATTTTTAAAGAAAAAAATCTACATCCTGGTATCTCGCTCTGTAGCTGCAGGAGTAGGTTTATGCAAGCAGGCTGTTTAACAGAAGCTAAGATAAATTAGCTGGGGCATTTCGACCTCTGGTTCTTAGAATAGAGTTGGGAATTAATTTCCCACAGGACTTTGTATCAAGGAGATAAAATTTAGCTATCCTTAAAATGGCCTCATCTAGAATACAAGGTGGAGGAACCTCTATACACTCTTGCTCTGTCACATAATACCCAACACAATATAGGTATTAGCACATAATAATTATACAATTACTTATTGGTTTACAATTACATTAAGAAAGATAAATAAAATGAAACAAAGAAAGCATAATGCTTGAAAACAAATGGCCATGAAGTTTGCAAAAGTTAGAAAGAGACTTTCTATAATTTACCCCTAGGAAAGATTCTCCGCACGTCTTCATACTTGTTCATTTTCTTCCCAAATATTTCTTGAGAAGCCTTAGGTTTTAGTTTTAAATTTATAGCTGTGAAGAATACAAGCATGGAACTTTTAACATAGCTCAGACACAGAGATAAAGAAAATAAATCAATTATTTAGACAGAGAACAAGTCAAAGAAGATGCTTCTTCACCTTGAATGATAAGGAAAGAGTCTCCACCCTGGGAATATAGTGTGACTTGAGAAATTTCAGTAGATAAAAGAGATGACTTCAGAGAAAGGAGTCAATGCATTTGCTGCTTCTGTGTTTGGAGGAAAAGAAATGCTAATCTAATTGAAATGAGATAATATATGGGCCAGAATTGTTTAGACAAAGTAAAAGATGGTGGGAAAAAGACTGCAAATTAATTCTGACATTCTATGATTTGATGTTGGTGTCTCCCGATACTCAAGTTGTACCTCAAATTTGAGAAACAGATTCACATGGATGTTTGTGCTCGTCAGATTTTCTTTTTACAAAGAGATCTATTTCTAATTGTGTGCGTGTGCTTTTAACCACAGAGCCATCTCTCCAAACCCATTAGCATTTCTCCTCGCAGTGACAGGGTCCCTGACAGAATAATAAACAAGGAACTTTTTTTCCCTCAGTCTCCACGGCACTATATAATTGAGCAGAGGATCATAGTGGTGTCACAGGAATGGATCTGCTTCTGAAGGCCACCCAATAAAGTTTCTGGCCTCTTATCCCAGAACAACAAAATTGGATCAAGGATACATGGTTGGAAATAGAAACAGGGACAACTTACTAAGAAAGGAAAAGCACTTAGAGTAGAAAGTGACCAGAGGTGACCAGAGACTTGGTACACCTTACAAACATGCCCTAGTGATCTACTTCTTCCATGTAGGCCCCACACTCAATCAAACACTTTTCAAAGCAGACAGACATTCAGCACATGAGCCTATGGAGGACATTTCATATTCTAATATAATAATGTTTATGGAAGAAAAGAGTCATATTCATGTTTCCATCCTTGTTTCTAAGGTGCATTGCCACCAGGTATGGCTTTTGACTACTGAGAGTTTCAGTTATATATTTTTGGGAGGTTACATTGACGGTGTCACTCATAATGTGGATTTTTGCCACATCTTTCAAGCTGATCAAGGTTTAGAGCGTTCTTTGTGATAAAAGTCATTTTTATCATGATATTTGATAGGATGTATTTATCCATTAGAACCCCTCCACTTTCTGCTTTATAGCTCTAATATTAGATATTTCTTGACTCTTATGTTAGTCTACTTTTTCCATTGGGCAACTCAAAATTCAAGTGCTAGGGAGCTTTTGTAGGTCACTATAAAATCTGGGCTTTTGAAAATGCCATTCATTTTTTTTTTTTTTTGGACAGGTGAGTCTTTTAATAGAAAAACATAACAAAACACCATAACAAAACACCCTACCCCCCAAAAAAACCCAAAACCAACCAAAAACAAAACCCACATGTGTAACAGTAGCAACACACATTTGAAGAACATAGAAAACAATGTGTTTCTTTTCTTCATGGAGTTTTAAGTATGTGAATGTAATTCATTTTCTATATCACCCTGTTCTCACCAGACATTATGTCTGTTCCTTTGATTCTTACAGGAATTAGTCTGTTTCTTAGCATATTATCTTTCTAAAACCTAGACACTTGCCACCTGACTTCCTAGGTTTCTTTTTTAAATCACCGATATTCTGTCCTGCCTTTCAATTATCATGCAATAGCCCTCAAGCACATGTTCAATTTTTTTTTCTCCCAAAAGAAAATGCAAATGCTTTTGACCTGCAGTGAGCTCTGGCTTCCTTAGGTTTTATCTCACCAGCAATAAGTTCTTCCTTGATAAGTCCTCTCTGCTTCTACATTCTGATCCTCTAGTGTGTTCATAAAGTCTACCAGCTCGAGATGCCTGGCAGAGATGTGCTATGGAGAGGTACTCTGCAGAAGTTAAGGCAGCATTTTCAGGGGGGAAAAATGTATTCCAACTGTCTTCCAGTGAGTAAAATTTTATTAGATGGTTATCTATAGGGCGGCTTTGAAGGAAATCTAGTGAACCTGTTGTCAGCAAGAATAAATATATTTCATCCAGAAGGCATCAATATATTGTGGGTAGATTAAATTATTGATTTCCAAATCGAACATGGGAGATGCCCCGAGAGTTCTTTAGAATTACTGGTGCTGCATAACATGTACTCACTGATATGTGGATATTAACCCAGAAACCTAGACTACCCAAGATACAAGTTACTAAACACATGATACTCAAGAAGAAGGAAGATCAAAATGTGGGCACGTCACTCCTTCCTAGAATTAAGAACAAAGCACACATTGAAAGAGTTAAAGGGAGCATTTGTGCAGCTCAATCCAAAGGATGGTCCCAACGACTGCGGCTGCCAGGGATCCATCCCACAATCAGTCACCAAACATAGACACTATATCATATGCCAGCAAGATGGTGCTNCATCAGTGGGAAGAGAGGCCCCTTGGTTATGCAGACTTTATTTGCCCCAATACAGGGGAACGCCGGGGCCAGGGGGTGGGAGCGGGTGGGTAGGGTAGCAGGGCCGGGAGGGGGGAGGATATAGGGAACTTTCTGGATAACACTTGAAATGTAAATGAAGAAAATATCTAATAAAAGTTGAAAAAAAAAAAAAAAGAATTACTGGTGCTGCCCCATGGTTCTTGGACCATGGTGAATGTATGGGTGCCAGACAACATCCAATTCAACCGAGAATATTCCCCATTTATGTCTTGTTTTTCTTCCCTTCTTTAAATTCAGTTTCCTTATGAGATTTATAGAAAGGATGCTAAATTTATTTAGAAAACCACTGGGATCCTTTGAACATTTTTGGTTGCTGTCTTGATATTTTTTTTTTTTTTCTTTACAGCTGGTGGAATATATGCTTTAAGTCTCTTGCTTTAGCTGGGGGTCCTTTGTGACACTGGGGTTTTATGTGTAACAATTAATAAAGATGCCCCCTGCGAGGGCTAATGACACTAAATGAAGATGTAAGGTTTAGGAATAGGTGAACTAAGAAACTGCTCGGTCCCTGCTGTCATGCAAATGTCCTCGATAATGCACAAAGGGGAATGAAATTACAGTTCATGGGTTGTATAGAAACAGAATTACCCCTATCGAGAATGCTTTCTAAGGTCCCCCAAGGCTGTGCAGCCCTTTAAATCAGCAAGCCCCTTTTATTTTCAACCACAAAATGGAAAAAAAATGCATGGTTTTCTCTCTCTTTTTTTCCCTTTTAAGAAATCCAAAGTATAAGGATTGTTGGACCACCTAATCTTCTAATGAACAGGAAAATGCCATCCCTTTGTATCTGCTGTGCAGGAGACTTAGGATGGAGGAAAACGAGTAGAGGAAATGGATCATAACAGCACTGCTTTAATATTTTCTTCATTTTACAATGTTCTGCCTTGCTTGACATGTTTACTTTACAAACACTTATATTCCTGGCTTGGAGTTGCTCTCTGAACACCATGGTGCATAATTAATGTCAAGGTAGAGGCGATTATGCTGCAAATGTTGCTCCCTGGGCTCTGAAAAGCACTTTAAAAGCCAATTTAGGTCACACATGGTTCAGTCTCCAAGAAATCTTTCTTAATTGTTCAACTAGAGAGAATGCCTCCAGGCGTTTATTAACAGGCGTTCCAATGGGCTGTGAATCCTAGGGTATGGGAATGTGCCAAGGAGAGAGCAGAAGATCTCACAGGGTGTTGGGGGAAGGGTGATTGTGGTAGAAGAGAAGGTCCACAAGAAGGTCATTTATTTTATTTTAAAGCCCCAATCGAAGTCTAAGAAATTTAACATTGCAAAGAACATAACTTCACTAAAAAGCATATGACAAATCATGGACTTTTTTTTTTTAAACCAAACAAAGCTGTCCCTATTTCCTTCATTCCAGCAACTTTTGAGATTCAGATCACAAGGAACATGCTCAGAATCAGATACCAGATCTAATTTTAAGTGGACCATTTCCTTGTGTTATGTGGTTGATGCTGTTCTTTTCGAGACCTCTGATGGTGAGAGGGCTCAGAGTGACAAAGCTTGAAGAACTGATTAATGAAGTCAACACAATGAAAAGAACCTCAACCTTCTTGTGGCACATATACTTCTTAAGGTAGGATCTAGAACATGTGCTGTTGTAAGGGTGACCATCAACATTATTGGTAGGGAATGAAGAAAATGGAGGTTTCTTAAGTTTTATCATCTTCACAAAGGACTACACCATCTGAGATTAAGGACAGTACTCAATGACTCCTGGTTCTTCTTCTTCCTCTTCTTCTTCTTCTTCTTCTTCTTCTTCTTCTTCTTCTTCTTCTTCTTCTTCTTCTTCTTCTTCTTCTTCTTCTCCTTCTCCTCCTCCTCCTCCTCCTCCTCCTTCTTCTTTCCTTTGTTTATGCCTCAAGTTTCAAACTTCATTGTATAATGTATAAAGTTTGCCAGACATTTCTCTGAAATTATGAATAACAAAAATGAACGCTCCTCATACAGAAAAGCCAGGTGTCAACTTGCTTAATAAGGAAACAGAACTCAATACTCTGCAAGGGATGTGATGAGGAATTCTCCTAGGTAGGACCTGTTGGTTTTGGTGGTGGCTAAGAGCATAAAATACAGTTGATATATAAAGTGTAAAATTCAACGTGAAGCTTCACAGCTTCTGTTCTGAATGCTCATTCTAACTCTATAGAATCCACTAAGTTGTATAGAGTTTGAGTCTTGTTAATTTTGGTGTGTGATGTTTTTATTTCCATTCTTAAAGTTCATAAAAATTAAAAAAAAAAGAAAAAGAGAGAGGGATGCTGGAGAGAAAGGAGGAGGAAGTCCTGCCTTAGTTTCTCTTGTCAGAAAGACCTGGAACATGACACCACACACGTGGCCAACTTCATTCTAATAAGCATTTTACTTTTCTTAAATTTTCTTAATCAATCTCTAAAAGTTAGTGTACAAAATACTGTGCTTATTTATGTCATTTGTGGAAGCAATAAATGTTCCAGTATTGTTATAAAGGATGCAGAGAAACATTTGCAGCTTCTTTGGTTCCATTGGTAAAAATAATTTAAAAACATTGAAAATTATTGGACACTTTGAACCCACAGCTTGGATGAGCCAAGCTTGATTTAACCTGAAAGTATTTTTTTCTGAACTTGTGTGGGAGAAGCTAAGTCTTCTCCTAACAGTCAATCATTGCCTGTAGTTCTTTGTCTAAAGGTGGGATCCTATGAAACTTCCTCCTTTCACGGTTAATATTTCCCTTAATATGCATTTGTTCTGATCGTGTTCACACAGCCACTTCTAGAAGATACTGTTTCATAGTACACTTCCTGGTTCTCTTGCTCTTACGATTTTTCTACACTCTTATGTTTACAGACAGTGCCCTGCAAACTGCTAAGGGAGAGAAGCAATTAAACTGTCTTATGTGGACAATTGTGGTGGTACACATTTTCAATGCCAGCACTTGGGAGGTAGAGCTGTCAGATCTCTGTGAGTTCAATACCAGTCTGGTCTACACAATGAGTTCCAGGATAGCGAGAGCTATACAGAGGATCCTGGTGTCAAAAAACCAAACCAAACCAAACCAAACCAAACCAAACCAAACCAAACCAAACCAAACCAAACTAAAAAGCAGGTAACAAGTGCAACACTTGTGAACCACAGCAATGACTAGCAGGACAAGATGTGCATAAAGGTGTACAAAGTGTTACTCACATGTCCATGATAACAAACAGCCCTCTAATTGAATTTAAGGCCCACAGAAGGGAAACCAACCAAAGGGAGATCATGCTTGGTACTGGAGACCTAGCCACTTCCCTGGGCTAGTGAGATCATGGACCTTAGAAAAGAATCTACTATTAACCCAGCATAATTTTTAGTACATTCTAAATCATATCCTTATAGCAACAGATAAGTGTAGCTATGACCACTCACAAAATATTCTCTTTACAACAAATGAAGGACATCATAGAAAACTTCAACTGGACACAATGCAGAGATCAAAGGATCATGAGGAGCTAAACCCCAGTGTTTACATTGACATATAGCTCCTGAATCTGTGGCTCAGGGAACAATATGAGAGAGAGATTACACCTCTAGACAAAGAACTGCAGGCAATGATTGACAGCTGGGAGAATTAGCCTCTCCCAGAGATGGCCTTCCTTATTAGTTGTTTGATGCAGAATGGTCAGTCTTGAAACCATATACACATAAAAAAATTGGAGTCATCAAGTAGCATTTACACAATTTTGTGAGTATACACACACACACACACACACACACCACACACACACACACACACACACACACATGCACACCAAATAAAAACAGGCTTTGAACTTGGGAATGGGAGGGCATAGGATGGTAATTGGAAGGGCTGAAGGGCTGAAGGAAGGGTAGAAATGATATAATTGTATTTCAATTAAAATAAAACTTAATTAAAAATATTTTTTATTCTCTTTGAGCCAGATAGACTATGTTGTAACTATTTAGCTGTTAATATTGCAGCATTAAAGAAACTGCATGAAGAGCAGCATAAAGATGAATAGTTGCACGGCTGTGTTCTAATAAAACTTTATTCACAAAATCCAAAGTTAGAGGTTATAATCTCATTGCAATTAGATATGCCATGGTTAGTTTAGTTAGAAAAGGGAGGTCTGCCCTTTTTTGAAGGGAAACAGTGGACAAGTAGATGGGGAGGGAGGAGATAGAGGGTATGGAGGAGGTAGGGGGCAGAGGGAGAAGGTAGGGCTATGGAGGAGGTAGAATGTTTAGGGAAAAGGTGGGGATAGAGGGAGAAAAGAAAAATTGTTGTTGGGATGTAATATATGAGAAGATAAATTAATTTTAAAAATATTAGAGGTTAGAGTTTGAGTGTGGGTTGTGGTTCAATGACCATGATAAAAGTAATAAGACAAAAATCAAACTCAGTATTTGTAATTATATCTACAGTCTTTTAAAATAGCCATACATTTCCATTTTTGAATAAAAGACATATAGTGAAAGAATTTTCAAATTCTGATAAGATGATGGACTTTGCAGAAGGTTAGTCTCTCCCAGAGATAAGCTTCCTTATTGGATGTCTAACACAGAATGGTCAGTCTTGAAGAGATATACACATAAACAACAAAATAGGACTCCATAAGTTGTATTTATACATTTTGCAGTTACAGAGACCATGATTCTCCTTTACCACTCTGTAGGCTGTTTTGAGAAATAAAGAATAGAAAGTATCCATTGCACTTATAATGTGCTGCCTGGCACTTAGTGAGGGCTTCATAAGCAATACTTCATTATCATTGCTGTTCTTCTCCACAGAAACTTGGCAATATCATAATTTTCACTCAGTTTCTAATTTACTTCTAAGACAATAGGAATTGGATAATTAAGTTTTGTAGAATAAACTTGGCTGAAAAGGAAAGTTTTCTTACATCAATTTGGCTCAAGATCAAAACATACACTTTCTGATTTCTGAACTTCTCTGATCAGCAGAGGGAGGGAGGGAGGGGAGAGAGAGAGAGAGAGAGAAAGAGAGAGAGAGAGAGAGAGGGATAGACAGAGAGACAAAGAAATAGAGACAGAGAGACACATACACATACACACAGAGAGACAAAGAAATAGAGGCAGACTTATTCATAATAGCCAGAAACTGGAAAGAACCCAGATGTCCCTCAACAGAGGAATGGATACAAAAAATTTGGTATATTTACACAATGGAGTACTACTCAGCTATTAAAAACAATAAATATATGAAATTCCTAGGCAAACGGATGGATCTGGAGGCCATCATCCTGAGTGAAGTNAGTTGGCCATCAGTGGGAAGAGAGGCCCCTTGGTCATGCAGACTTTATATGCCCCAATACAGGGGAACGCCAGGGCCAAGAAGTGGGAGCGGATGGGTAGGGGAGCAGGGCCGGGAGGGGGGAGGGTATAGGGAACTTTCTGGATAACACTTGAAATGTAAATGAAGAAAATATCTAATAAAAGTTGAAAAAAAAAGAAGAAATAGAGGCAGAGAGACACAGACACACAGAGAGAGACAGACCAGACACAGAGACACAGGGATAGAGAGAGTATTTGTAACCTACATTCAAATAGAGATGAACTGATGTTGTGAAGGCATTAAACTGGATGGGCGTCTGACAGACACATCAGATGCGTAGATGGGTCTTATTTACTATAACAGAATTACTGGTGGGGAAATGAAAATGACCTGAGATGACACTTTAGCTTGGTCACTCCTGAGATTTCCCTTGTCTCAATCTCTCATTGAATGCTTCAGCAAGTTGCTGATTTATTCAGGGTAAGTCAAACTGTTGCTGATCTATTCAGGGTAAGTCAAACTCTTTTTATTTGTCTCATTTCCCATCCATTGGAGAGTGGAGGTAAGCCTTGGATGGGAGTTTGATTTAAACCAGATTTGTCTTGCTGTGTTCCTTAGGCAGGAAAAAAAATGTGAGTACAAATTTTTCTTGTCCCTAAGGAGCCTGTGGAGTTGGCCCCCACTCTAGGGAAGAAGCGGGAAGGCCCAGTACTCTGGTGCTGATTCACTGAGAAAGTGTACTTTGCAGAGGCAAGACATTTGTCATTTCTCAGTCGCTGGCCTTTCTCTTCCCAGACAACTCCATAATGTCCAAGTTGGACATAGCAGTCTGCATCAGCCAAGGGGAAACTAATGGCACCCCTTAAGTAGACAGAATGGATTGGGCCATCCCTGGGAATCCATTTTATAGAATCGTTTGGCTTACTGAATGGCCTCGTGTTACAGATAAATAAAATCCTACAGCCAAAGAGCCAAATCTGCTTTTCAGCTATTTTTCCAGAAGTATAGTGTTTGGTTGCCAGAAAAGGGTTTAGCTCCGTGATAATGAGGAACACTGGACTCTGAGATCATTGGGTTGGGTGTATCCTCTGCTTTGTAAGCAAAATTACCATTGTCGGTAATAGCTGCAGACACCTTATTCTCATATTGCTTTCTCCTTTGTGCATGCCAGCATCAAGAGCTAGCTTTGTCCTTGTCTCTCTGTACCCTGGACTTTGCGCTGGTGGTTCCTTCGCCCAGAACACATTCACCTAAACCAGTCTGGCTCTTTGTCGCCATTTCCAGCTCAGTGTTGCTTGTTTGGAAGCTTCTTTGCTGAGAATTCCTAACGAGGTACCTGTGTCACTCCTAGATGTTATCTTCAATCTTTCCCCTACAGAAGTCCACCTTAGGACTTATCGTTTGTTTACATGATTATTCTTTCCTTTTCCCTTCTAAGATGAAAGTTTCCCACGAGCACTGTGCTTTTCTGTGTCCTTCACCTTCAGGGCAGTCTCTGCTACGTTATGATAGCATTTTATAGCTTAAATAGCATTTGCTGAAAGAATGTAGAGTAAGGCAGGTAATCAAGATCATGATAGAAACTGATTTTGCAGAAATTAGAATTCTTTTTTTTTTGTCTTCGTTTTCCCAAAACACAAGATTTGGAATATAAGCATAATGCATATCTTTAATATTCTATGGAAAAATTTTTAATTTTGATTAACTTTAAATTCTGTTGCCTATTCAAAAAAATTACTAACACTGATGTCAGAAGAGAACATTCTCATTCCTTCTCTGTGATAATGTCTTTATAAAATTAAAGTTATAGATCCCTTCAGTTCTGCTCTTTTGTCCCCATAGAAGAGTATTCCAAGCCTATTCATATTAATGGAAAGGCAGAGATTAAACTGAGATAGTTGAGCCTTATAGTGGGATCTGAAGCATAAGGATGAATTTTTTTCAATTGTTAACAAGTTATCTTCTAATGGGAAGTGACCCTTGATGAATGTTAGAAGACTGTGCTCACAAGAGTTTATATTAATAGTAGTCAAGAAATGGGCATTGTTGGCTTTGATTTAGTGATGACAGAAAACTCCTCATAATGGGATTTTCTAATCCACAGCACTGGCTCTATCATTTTCTTAAGGATCACAGTTTTCTTAGTAGGGTGTCCAGCTCCTCTTTTAGACGTCTACAATTACCTTGTGGCTGAGTTGTGCTATAATCACATGCTGTCTGTGGTAGTTTGTACTCTTCAGTTGAATATTTTCATTCACTCATAATTCTATGCACAGAGAGCTTAAATAATTTTAGAAATGCCCTCAAGTTTTTATCAGTACATTTCATTATTTGCTTATAGATAATTTTGCAGCACCTGGTATGCCCAATGCTTGGTGCATATAAATAAAACAGTAGATAATGTGGATTCAGCATTAAGTTATGCTTTTTTCTTAACAACATGTAATAAACTATCATTTAGCAGCTGATATTTTATTAAGCATTAGCTGGGCATTTTCCCTTTGATATGCCATATATTTCCCCAAACAAGTGTGTTTTAAAGATGTTATTGGCCAAATCAGCAGGTAGGAAAACTGAGGATAAAGTTCTTGTAATTACTTTAAAATTGAATTATGTCAAAGCTCTAACTTCTGATTATAATGTCAATATCAACTAGACCAAAGAAAAACACGATAAAACTGTGAATAAAATGGCAAAAGAACAAGGGAAGTTATTCTAAATATAACAGGGAAAGAGAAACACATTTTTCTATATCTCCACTT
The DNA here is from genome assembly GCA_902729485.2 of Mus minutoides. Classification (NCBI taxonomy): domain Eukaryota; kingdom Metazoa; phylum Chordata; class Mammalia; order Rodentia; family Muridae; genus Mus; species Mus minutoides. Next base: position 521,265 of record LR750406.1, on the reverse strand, counting down.
TGAGGAGGAGAATGCATTAGAATACTCTAAAGAAATTCGATGTGAGTTTGCTTTAAAGATTGTCTAGATTATATTGGCTGGTAGGCAAGTTTGTTACTTGATTATGTTAATTGAGGTGAGAAAAACTTTCCATAGTGGGTGGCACCATCCTCTAAAGAGGGGTTTTTGTACAGTATAAAATACAGTGAGTATTAATTAGCATTCTTCTACTAATTCTTTGCTCTCTGCTCTTCGTTGTGCATGCAATTTTACTAGTTGCTTCAAATTTTCACTGACTTGACTTCTCCATGGTTGGGTTGTAACCTGGAATTGTAAATCAAATAAACACTTTCTCCCTTAAATTTTTGGTCAGGATGATTTTTAAAAATTTATCTATCTATCTATCTATCTATCTATCTATCTATCTATCTATCTATCCATCCATCATCTATCTATCCATCCATCATCTATCTATCCATCCATCATCTATCTATCTATCTATCTATCTATCTATCTATCTATCTATCTATCTATCTAATCTATCTATCTATTTATGTGTTTGGATGTTTTGCCTGAATATAAGTATGTGTAGCACATGCCCACGGAAGTCAGGTGTTGGCTCTCTGTAACTGGATTTATAGATGGTGGTAGCAACCATGTGGCTGTTGGGAATTAAACTCAGGTCTCTTCAACAGCAACCAGTACTCTTAACTACTGAGCAATTTCTCCAACCCTATTGGTCAGAATGTTTTATCATAGTAACAGGAAATGAAACTAAGTTATCACCTGTCTCTAGCTATTCCTCCTATTAAATGGAAGGTTGGAGAGACATTAGAAAGAATCAGTTAAAACAGTTCCAGGGTTGTAGAAATCCCATCACCTGCAAATAATAAGCTAGTGACCTAGGAAAGCTGACAGATTCCTAGACTCAATTGTGGCAGAGTCATTTTGAGTCCAAAGGGAAGATAAAACTGATGTCTCAGCTCAAAGCAGTTACCTCTTACTTGTAGGAGGGTCAGATTTCCTGTTTCACTGAGTCACACTGACTAGTAGAGACATAACCCCATCCATGACAGACACCAATCTGCTTTGTCAGTGTATGGATTCAAATGTTAATCTCATCTCCAAACACTCTGTAGATACGCCCATAATAGCACTCAACCAAGTATCTAGGTATCTATGGTCCAATTTACAAATTAAAAAGGTGTGTTTGTCATATTCTTGTTTGATGCTTTAGTAGCAAAAACAGCTCTGAAATCCATAGAGCAAGATTCCTTTCTTAAAAATGAGGGAAATGTTTATTTTTGCTTGATTCACAGAGTATACACCATTCATTGTCCTTCTGTACTAATTCCTGAGTATGGGATTATTATGTCCATGAAATTAGCTTTGTTGAATTGCCTGTTTTTATTTGTTTTTTTAATGGGGTCTGTAAGTCAAGGTACCTGAAGCCATCATCGGAACCAAGCTAACCCCAACAGTCTGGTTAATTAGTGTTAATTGTCAAGTTGACAGGATCAGAAACCAGTCAAAGATAAACCTCCAGGCATATCTATGAGATATTACATAACCTCTGGGGAATGCTTATGAGGATTTAATTACATTGAAGAAGTTGATTGAGGTAAGAAGATTCACATTTAAGTAGGCAGCACCAGTCTTTGGGCTTGGGTCCTGTACTGTACAAAGAAAGAAAGCTAGCTGAGTAAGGGTATACACTGCTCTCTGCTTCCTGATTGTGGGTGTGACATGACTGACTAATTCAAACTCATCCTGCCTTGACTTTCCTGCCACGGTGAACTCTACCCATAAGTTGTGAATTGAAATAAACACTTTCCCCCCTTGTGTTGCTGTTGTCAGGGTATTTTATCATAGCAACAGGGAGGGAAATGGGAGAGAGAAAGGGAGACTGAGGGGGAGAGGAGGAGGGGAGGGAAAGGGGGAGGGGAGAGAGAGGGAGAGGAGAGACCCTCTATGTTAGGAATCTTGAGTACTTGCTTCAAGGAGGATAAATGACCAGGTGCAGGGATTCCAATAGTGGCTCTTTATTCCTCCCTGCTGTCTATACATTCTTGGTCTTCCTTCAGCGTCTCTGGGATGAATTTCCAGTTCACCCATGTTAGCTACATATGTTGGTGTTTCTTGGAGTGAAAGTTTCCTATTAGATCCTATGATTTTCCTCATCCCTTAGCATATAGTTCTAATGGGAAGAAAACTCAGTTGTTTTCTGTTTGCTGCTGGGGTGGATTTCCCACAAGATTAAGGATTTGTCTGAAGCCTGGGCTGGCATTGGGGATTTTGTGGCAAGTCTACTTTTTGAACTGCTTCCATTTTTGTACTGTCATATTTGTCAAGATCGGGTCTAACACCATTGCCTTTTCTTAATCTTAAAATCCTCTTTTGAGCCTCAGTTTTCGAGTGGGACTCCCAGGGTTACTCAATCTTCCATGTTGTCTGTTTCCACGGGGATTAAGATGGCCGATTCTGCCACTTCCCCACCTTGCTGGACTTTTTAGACAGTGAGAAGTTATTACCAAGCCTCTCAAATCCCTAATGAAGGAACTAAAACCTGAAAACAAAACCCAGGTGGCAAGATGGGGACCTGAACCCATGAAGGAAGAGGCGAGGATTTAACGTTCTCCACTCCTCTGACTTCAATATCCTGCTGGATGCTGTTACTCACTCTTTTCCTTGTCTCTGGATTTTACATCCCACAGAATGGTCAGGTATGTCCGTCAGCCAGCCTCCAGGACTGAAGACCTCTATGATAAATATCAGGACTGAGTTCACTGAGGAACATGGGCCAAGGGATCGCTATGGCACCTGTTTTAGGCAGTCGTGACTCTCTTCCCATTGTTGGGCTTTGTGTTGGCAGATGAGAACATTCCCCGTTGATAGTTTCATTTGGCTCCTTTAGAGCCATACAAATGCTCAGATTCGCCATCTGGGTACTCTCAAGTGGGTCTTACCAGTGCCTTTTCGTTTTTCTTTCTTTTCTGGACTGTTTCGCCTTTGTCCCCCTTTCTGCTTTACCTCATATTTTAGCAGTGTTCATCCTCAGTATGCCCGTGTCTTTCCTTCTCTTTTATGTGTATGGAGTGTATTATGGATAAACCTCCAGCTATTGCGGTCCCATCAGCAAACATTTAAGGCTGCCTTTTATAACCCAACCATGCTCCGTTACTCCTCTCACATTTCATGCCTCGCTGGCTGTTGTACGTTCCCCACTGCATTTCAGCAGCCTGTTCAGACACTCTGTGCCGGTATCCACTGGGACATCACAGATTGCTAAGGTCGGAATTTTCCTTTCTGTGAAATTGTGTGGTTTTACTCTTTAAGATATATCATGTGCTTAGGACACATGCTTTAAAGAAATTTCCAAACAGCCTGCCTCCCAGACTTAAAAATACTCACTTGAAAAATATTCATAGATCTATAGGGGCAAATCACTGATTTTTTTTTTTTGGACCCATCTAGCAAGTGACTAAGCCCAGTGTTTAAGAGTTTATGCTTCTTTATTATATCTTTCCTACCCTTGGGTTATATATAACGGCATCTACAATGTATTTATCTTCATAAAAGGTGCATTTATGTTTTCATTTTCTGCAACTAAACTGGGCATTTCAAGTCAAGTACATGAAGCACTTTCATAGAAGGATTTTAAACAACCCGATTTAAGACATCATACTTTGTATTTTTACATCCCAAAGGCAGGAAAGTATGTTTTTTCTCAACTCTATTATTTATCTCCTTATTTCCATAATTAAGGTAGTAAAGTACCATTTTGTTGGAATGGTTGTGGGTAGTCAATAAGTATCAAAGTTTCTCAAAAAGGTTTGGTCCCGTGTAGGTATTCATACCCAGGCTGGCTATAATACTTGTACTCCCCCCCCCCCCTGAGGCTAACACTTCCTTCTTTCTGATCTCCTAAGCCGCAGTCAACTTTTCCTATTGGTTATTTTCTTCTCTTATGCAAGATTTTGGATGGAGCTCAGTTCCTCTCTGGCTACAAATGCTCAGGATCGTGTTAGAAACCCTCTTCTCTGAATTGTTTCAGGGTCCTGATGTCATCCTCTTGTCCTGCCCATGAGTGGTTTATAGTAGATGTCCTGATGTCCTGGCAGCAACGTGAGAAGGATGGCTAATTGTCCCCAGGGTTAGGAATGACAGCAGACCTTGATATCTGGTGTAGTAGAGAAGGGGCAAGAACAGACGCTGGGAGTAAGACTGAGAAGATCCATTTTGTCAGAAGTTCAAAACAACAGCAGGACTTACAGTTTTAGGTAAGGTTGAAAGTAAAATCCTGACTTGGAACACAGGGAAACAGGAACAGATAGTAAAAGCCTTATACCTTTCTTAATCTCTCTTTCTATGTGTGTGTGTGTGTGTGTGTGTGTGTGTGTGTGTGTGTGTTTCTCAATCCACCGAGTGATAATTTGAAGTCCCATTCCTTCCCTCCATTAGCCTGTGCACTGGTTTAGTAAGCATTATAAGATCTCCTGTGAAGGAGACCAACTCACTATCTGCATCTCCCTACTTCTGTTTAATGAATCTGTTTTATAGTCCTGGTTACTGCCTTTAATCTACCTTATAGCTCTCAGAAATATGCACCCTGAGTGGACGTTTACTGTGGGTTAGATAGTTCTTAGTGGAGCTCAGTTTCCTTTAGAGAAGAAAAAAAGCTGTGCAGGGAGAGTGAAATAAAAATTTAAGGATAGAACTTAAAGTAGTGCTAGGGTCACTCATGTACTCGGGTTGTCCTCACTTTTGCCATATCCAAGGGAGTATGGAAACTTTAATTGGTAGGACTTAGTGACCAAGTGTTTAGGACATTTAAAGGGATTGCCATCTGGAGGATTTGGTATAGTTCTTTTGGAGCCTTGGTAATTTTTCTGTGAGGACTGCTATATAAAGTAAGCCTGACCTCTGAATCATGCTGGCTTTTGTTTTGTTGAAGGAGGTGGGCTATTGGTGGTGGGCTTTGAGGTTTCAAAAGCCCATGCCAGGCCTAGTCTGTCTGTCTGTCTGTCTGTCTGTCTGTCTGTCTGTCCTTCCCCCCTCTTTTTCTTTTTCTCTGCCTCCCTCCCCTCTCTCCCTCTTGCTCCCTGAAATCTGTGGGTGAGATGAGAGTTCTCAGCTATGGTTCCAGCATCATGTTTTCCTGCCTGATGCCGTGCTTCTTGCCATGGTGGTCCTGGCCCATATGTTCAAGGCTCTTCCCTACTTTCTCCTCTATCAGTTTCAGTGTATCTGTTTTTATCTGGAGGTCCTTGATCCACTTGGACTTGAGCTTTGCACAAGGAGATAAGAATGGATCAATTCACATTCTTCTACATGCTAAGCACCAGTTAAACCAGAACTATTTGTTTGAAAATGCTGTCTTTTTTTCCACTGGATGGTTTTAGCTCCTTTGTCAAAGATCAAGGGGCCATAGGTGTGTGAGTTCATTTCTGGGTCTTCAGTTCTATTCCATTGATCTATCTGCCTTTCATTGTACCAATACCATGCAGTTTTTAATCACAATTGCTCTGTAGTACAGCTTGAAGTCAGGGACGGTGATTCTACCAGAAGTTCTTTTATTGTTAAGAAAGTTTTCACTATACTAGGCTTTTTGTTATTCCAGATAAATTTGCAAATTGCTCTTTCTAACTCTATGAAGAATTGAGTTGGAATTATGAGGAGCACTGCACTGAATCTGTAGATTGCTTTTGGCAAGATGGCCATCTTTACTATATTAATCTTGTCAATCCTTGAGCATGGGAGATCTTTCCATCTTCTGAGATCTTCCATTTCTTTCTTCAGAGTCTTGAAGTTCTTGTCATACAGATCAAGAATTGACAAATGGGACCTCACAAAATTGCAAAGCTTCTGTAAGGCAAAGGATACTGTCAATAGAACAAAACGACAACTAACAGATTGAGAAAAGGTCTTTACCAATCCTATATCCTATAGAGGGCTAATATCCAATATATACAAAGAGCTCAAGAGGTTAGACTCCAGAGAATCAAATAACCCTACTAAAAATGGGGTAAAAAGCTAAACAAAGAATTTTAGGTAGAGGAATACCTAATGGCTGAGAAGCACCTAAAGAAATGTTCAACATCCTTTGTCATCAGGGCAATGCAAATCAAAACAACCCTGAGACCACACATCAGTCAGAATGTCTAAGATCAAAAACTCAGGTGATGCCGGGCCTGGTGGCGCACACCTTTTATCCTGGAGGCAGAGGCAGGCGGATTTCTGAGTTCGAGGTCAGCCTGGTCTACAAAGTGAGTTCCAGGACAGCCAGGGCTATACAGAGAAACCCTGTCTCAAAAAACAAAACAGAACAAAACAAACAAAACAAAACAAACAAAACCAAACACCTCAGGTGACAGCAGATGCTGGCAAAGATGTGGAGGAAGAGGAACACTCCTCCATTGCTGGTGGGATTGCAAGCTGATACAACCACTCTGGAAATCAGTTTGGCTGTTCCTCAGAAAATTGAGGACTGATCAATACTACTCCTGGGCATGTACCCAGAAGATGCTCCAACATGGAATAAGGACACATGCTCCACTATGTTCATAGCAGCTTTATTTATAATAGCCAGAAGCTGGAAACAACCCAGATGTCCTTCAACAGAGGAATGGATACAGAAAATGTGGTACATTTACACAGTGGAGTACTACTCAGCTATTAAAAAACAATAAATTTATGAAATTCTTAAGCAAATGGATAGAATTAGAAAATATCATCCTGAGTGGGGTAACCCAATAACAAAAGAACATACATAGTAAATACTCACTGATAAGTGGATATTAGCTCAGAAGCTCGGAATACCCAAGATACAATTCAGAAGCCCAAGAAGAAGGAAGTCCAAAGTATGTATACTTTGGTCCTTCTTAGAAGGGGGAACAAAATACCCATTGAAGGAGTTACTGAGACAAAGTGTGGAGCAGAGACTGAAGGAAAAACCATCCAGAGACTGTCCCACCTGGGAATCCATCCCATATACAGTCACTAAATCCAGACACTATTGTGGATGCCAACAAGTGCTTGCTGACAGGAGCCTGATATAGCTGTCTCTTGAGAGGCTCTACCTGTGCCTGACAAATACAGAAGTGGATGCTCTCAGCCAACCATTGGAGTGAGTACAGGGTCCCTGTCTTAGACAGGGTTTCTATTCCTGGATAAAACATCATGACCAAGAAGCAAGTTGGGGAGGAAACGGTTTATTCGGCGTACACTTCCACATCGCTATTCATCACCAAGGAAGTCAGGACTGGAACTCAAGCAGGTCAGGAAGCAGGAGCTGATGCAGAAGCCATGGAGAGATGTTCCTTGCTTTCCCTGGCTTGCTCAGCCTGCTCTCTTATAGAACTCAAGACTGCCAGCCCAGAGAAGGTCCCACCTACAAGGGTCCTTTTCCCTTGATCATTGAGAAAATACCCCACAGCTAGATCTCATGGAGGTACTTCCCCAACTGAAGCTCCTTTCTCTGTGATAACCCCAGCCTGTGTCAAGTTGACACATAAAACCAGCCAGTACAGTCCCCAATGAAGGAGCTAGAGAAAGAACCCAAGGATCTGAAGGGCTTTGCAGCCCCATAGGAGGAACAACAACACGAACTAGCCAGTACCCCAGAGCTCCCAGGGACTAAACCATCCACCAAAGAGTACACATGAAGGGACTCATGGCTCCAGCTGCATATGTAGCAGAGGATGGCCTTGTCATTCATCAATGGGAAGAAAGGACCTTGGTCCTGTGAAGGCTCTATGCTCCAGTGAAGGTGAATGCTAGGGCAAGGAAGTGGGAGTGGGTAGGTTTGTGAGGAGGGGAAGTGGGGAGAATATAGGGCATTTTCAGAGGGGAAACCAGGAAATGGGATAACATTTGAATTGTAAATAAGGAAAATATCTAATAAAAATAAATAAAATCAAGTTGGAGGAGGAGGAGGAGAAGGAAAAGGAGGAGAAGGAGAAGGAGAAGGAGAAGGAGAAGGAGAAGGAGAAGGAGAAGGAGAAGAAGAAGAAGAAGAAGAAGAAGAAGAAGAAGAAGAAGAAGAAGAAGAAGAAGAAGAAGAAGAATTACCTTGGTTATAGTGTTTCACCACAAACGGAGAATAGTAACTAAGGCAAAATCTACTTACCACAAATGGACACATTGACAAGCAGATCAGGTCAAGTCAGATGGTTGTTAAGCAATCATCTATAGTTCTTTGTAGTCTTAGGATATCTCACAATAAGATTCTGGCATCCCTGATGTTTAATAGAAATGCCTTTCCACATGATCACTCGTGTTATCATATTCTAACTTTCCTTTTTCCTATCCAGTGTTTAGAATTCATGTGTGGAGGGATCTTCATGCCAAGTAGTCTGATTTATGGAGGAGAATGGTTTAACTGCTACAAATATGATTTTTTTTGTGTGCCAGACTGACAAAGTTGGAACCTTGATCCTCACAACTTTTGTACATTTGATAAAACTACTTAGTCATCTGGACTTCATTTTCTTCACTTGTAAAACCACAACAGCAGGGGGAGTGCTCCCATCCTATTATTGTTTAAAGGTAAAAATCAGTTAACATACACATAAAAAAAGAGTAAAGTGATTTTTAAAATATCAATTTATTAATATTTTCTAAAGATGTGAAGATTACACAAAGGGCTGAAAATTGATCTTCTAAGGTAAAGGGCATGGTCATTAATGACAAATCACCAGTGAACTCTTTCTTCTCCATGCTGTTTTTCACACCTGCACAACATGCTACAAATTATGGGTAGCCACACTGGCTTCTTGGGTGAGGGCTGTAATCAAGGAACAATGAGATGACCTTGTTCTGAGGAACAGGTTTCAGATATCATGGCCATTATAAGAAAGAAAAAAAAAAAAAGTCACTGTAGATCCTTGAGGCAGGCAGGGAAAATTCTGATATCGGTTTCCCATGAGCTCTCCTCACCTCACCCTGGAGTAATAACTGTATGTCAGTGACTAATATCCGCTTTGATTTCACTTGTATATTATCCTATGACCTAAAGGGATATAGGAAGTGTGAAGGAAGCCCAGGCATTGATAATGTGCGCACAGGCTAAGTCTGAGCCACATAAGGAATTCTTTGTGCTGATGGGCATAGTTAACCTTTTGGAGATTATTTTTTTTGTGCATTTTTGAAAGCAGCTATGTAAGAAGGCAGTTGACTAGCTCATTCTGGGGTCAAGCTGGTGATGTAGACTCTTTAGAGACACAATCTTTTTCTTTTCTCTATCTTCTCTGTGAGTGGATTTTCATCTTCAGGGTAAACCCTTGAGTTAAAATTTTATATACTTGGGTTTGGGGGTTATTTATATTTTGTGTTCCACAAAATAATGTTTGTGTTAAGTCTATAAAAAGAAGCTTTATCCTCAGCACCACGGAAAACCAGATATGGTAGTGTAAGCCTGAAATCCTAGCACTTAGAAGGGAGAGGTAGAAAAACCAGGAGTTGAAGTCTGTCCATGGCTAGACAGAGTTCAAAGCCATCTTTGTAAATATGTGACCCTGACCCAGAAGAAAATCATTGGCACTTTTCTTCTGTTTATGACGTGATTACAACTTTTCTTTATGGTGAGAAATCTAGGAGGCTATGGGCACTCAGATTTACTCTGAATGACAATGAGTCTGTCACCTGAAGTTTCGGGGTCTCCCCAGATGAGTTTTTGAAGCATGGGTGGACCTTGCAAAAGTTGGCAAAACTGCTGCAATTGAGTAGACAGATGAGGCTTCTCATTATGTTTTGTGTTCCTGCCTCCAGGCAGAGCTGGAAGGCCTGCAGAGGCAGTCTCTGCGGTATATTTCTTCATTTTGCTCTCTGGATGGAGGCCTGGATTTGCAGTTGTACCCAGAAGCAAGGTCAGGCACTACCTCATGTTGCCTTGAAATTGAGAGGATGATCTCTTCTGTCCGCCAACTCCAGATTTAATTGTACTTTTCTTCTAGGTTATTATAGCTATGCCAAGAATTGCTACTATATGCTCCACTAATTCAAAGAATTAAGATGTCCTCTGTCCTGATGCTCATGTCAAAGTGTATGAGATGTCAAAGCACTCGGAGACATTGTTTTTCAAAACTGAACACCATGATCTGGTGTCCCTGGCATCTCAGCACGGGAAATAGGTTTAGTGAGAGTTGAAAGATAATTGTGTAACCTATAACAACCTTGAGCTAAATCAGTTGTATTGAGAGAAAGATGACCAGAGGCAAGCTCATCTGAAAGAGGCTGTCTGCCTCATTTTTGAGAAAGCTTGTAATAAAATTCTTCCCCTTGGATGATAATTCTTTCATCACAAATCTCCATAATTTCTTATATTTTCTCCATTTAATGATGGGTTTCTAATTACATCATTTTTTTAGTTTTATTCACAAGGAGGATGATGGTATTTAAAAAAAATCAAAATTTGGAAGTCTTTGAGAACCAAAAATAAATTGAGTCTATTAAATGTTTATAATGAAAGGGTTGGAGTGGTTCAGTCAGCAAAATGCTTGTGAATGAAAGCTGGAGGACCTGAGTTCTGAGCATTCATCTGTAGTCCCAGTGCTCAGGAGAGCAGGTAGGAGGGAGTGTAGGGTTTAGTTGGAGAGGATGGAGAAAATAGAGGCAGGGGTATTCTTTGAGCTCATTGGTCAGCCTGCATAACTGACTTTGTGAATTCTAGGTACAGTGAGAGTCCCTATCTCTAAAAGTATGATGTAGAGTGACTCAGAAGATACTCTGAATCAATCTTTGGCCTCCACACTCATGTACACACACACACACACACACACACACACACACTGAAATCTCCTGGAGAGAATTCCAGGTAGTTTATGTGGGCACTCTCTCATCAAGGACATCAAGTGGTGTCAATGTTTTTGCTATTTTTAAGTGTGAACTACATACAGAGTCCCTTTCTTTCAATGGTGTTCTATAAATAGGGAGAGCAGGGACTTTAGAGGAGAGAATGCTGATATGAGACAATAGAAATGACAACTTTGTGAGCTCTTGCTTCAAACCCATAATTCCAGTCTCATCACGAGAAAACCATCAGACAGAATTCCATCACAGAGATACTGCCAAACAAAGGAAATATGGGAAATTATTGTAGAGAGAGAGGGCTTATGAGATATGGCAACTAAATGTAACATGGCATTCAAGTGAGGTTCTGGAACAAGAAAAGGCTATTAGGTAAGAACTAAGGAAACCTGAATAAAGTATATGGGCTTTAACACACACACACACACACACACACACACACACACACACACACAATGTCAATCTGATCTCCTTAGGCTCCAGCATCAACATGAGCCAAATTGATGGAGGTATTGTCACAGTGCATCAAATGTCACAGCTGGTGAGTAAGGCTCACTTAAGGTTGTTGCTCAGGACTTTGTTTTCATTGCCAGTGATAAAAGCAATAAATTGTGTAGCCCAGGCTGGCCTCGAACTCGTGATCCTCCTACCTCTGCCTCCTTCAGCAAATCCTACTGGCGTGTGCCACCACAACCATCCATTTACACAATGGAATACTACTCAGCTATTAAAAACAATGAATTTATGAAATTCTTGAGCAAATGGATGTATCTGGAGGATATCATTCTGAGTGAGGTAACCCAATCACAAAAGAAGTCACTTAATATGTACTCACTGATAAGCGGATATTAGCCCAGAAAACTAGAATACCCAAGATTCAATTTCCAAAACACAAGAAAATCAAGAAAGACCAACGTGTGGTTACTTCATTCCTCCCTATAATAGGGATTAAAATATACAGGGAAGGAGGTGTAGAGAAAAAGTTTGGAGCTAAAATGAAAGGATGGACTATCCAGAGAGTTCCCCACCAGGGTGGTCCATCACATAATCAGCCACCAAATGCAGACACTACTGCATACACCAGCAGGATATTGCTGAAAGGACCCTGATATAGCTGTCTCCTGTGAGGCTTTGACAGTCCCTGACAAATACAGAAGTGGATGCTCACAATCATCTATAGGGCAGAACACAGGGTCCCCAATGTAGGAGCTAGCGAGAGTACCCAAGAGCTGTAGGGGTCTGCAACCCTATGGATGGAACAACAATATGAACTAATCAGAACCCCCAGAGCTCATGTCTCTAGCTGCATATGTATTAGAAGATGGCCTAGTTGGCCATTATTGGGGAGGAGAGGCCCTTGGTCTAACAATGTTTATATGCCCCAGTACAGGGGAATGCCAGGGCCAAGTAGTGGGAGTGGGTGGGTAGGGGAGCAGGGCGGGGGGGAGGGTATCAGGGACTTATGGGATAACACTTGAAATGTAAATGAAGAAATTCTCTAATAATAGATAAATAAATAAGTAAAAAAAAGATAAAAAGCAATAAATTAATATAGTCATAGCAGTCTGCCTGCACTTCAAGCATCCTCTGTCATTTCCAGGCACTCCCTTTCAGGGGTTCTTCCTCTCAGGTATGAGGACTGAGTGGGGATAAAATTCAAGGGTGAGCTTGTGGAGAGCTCAGGAGTTTTCATGCATTTGAGTTTGTCCAGTAAGATGACTTCATTTTACATCCAGACTATTGCTCCTACTGACTGTGCTTGGCAAAGATAACTGCCCTCTCTTTGCCCGTGCTCCTCATTTGCTGAGTGGTTAATAATGGTAACAAGTGAGATCATTCAACAAAGTGCCTGGCACCTAAAAAGTACATTCTCCCCTTCCCAGGAGGCTCCCACTCTCACCTGCTTTAAGTATTTGTTTAACTCTCACTTTCTTGATGAAGAACCCCCAAGCATTCCCTTAACACTTCAACCTCCCTCCTACCTCATGATGCAGTTGGCCTTTTTTATTTTTTGCTCTGCCTAAGTAGTAGAGAAAGCTAGTCTCTATAGGAACCTTATTTTTCCCTTTCAAAGAATTAAGAACAAAAAGTCCTCTAAGCTAATTACATCTTTATGATATTCTGGGTGAAGTTTCTGGTGAGCTTTAATTTACACATCACATCGCCCCCACATGATAAATAAACAACAGATAAACATCTAGCGACTTGGTAATGTCTTCTGTGTTTTCTACAAGTTCAGCTTCTTCATTACTAACTATGGTCACCCCCTAAACACAGATTCTAGCCACATTATAAATGAGCAGTTTGGGGTTTTATTTGAGTTAAAGATGTCAGCAAATATTTCCTTTTGTCCTTGGCATGACATTCGGTGAAGTCTGTTTGGAGCCATAGAGGCTCTAATAGACTCATAAATTCTTTTAGAGTTGAGTGTTTGCTCATTTGACATTTTCTCTACAGCACTAAGAACCCCCTTTTCTATAATACTTCTTTTGGATCGTTAAAACACAGGTACTACTCTTTACCTTCATCTCTTTCTATATAATTATATGTTTATCATATTCCACTAAAACAATAACATCCTTATCTCCATCTGCCACTGTATCATGCCGAACTCCAGTTTGATCATTCTCACTGTCCACATAGTTATGCTTGAATTTTTCTTTCATAATGCTGTTTTCTTGGCAAACTCCCCCTGTGTTACATTTTACTTAATGTACAGACATCATTAGATCGAATCTTCTAGGGTTTAATGTAAAATTCAAATTACCTATCCCCGCAGTAAATAAATATCAGATACATATCTGCTAATTTCTTTTTCTGACAATTCTGTGGCATTCCATTCAACTTTCGAGACTAGAGCTGAGTTTGATATATTTCTTGTAATATATAGTTTGATCTTTCCTCTACTTCCCGAGTGGCAATTCATTCACGAAGATCTCTCAGTTTTCTCAAGAAGCTGTAGCCTCGGTCTTTAATGTCTTCATTCCATATTATTCTCATGTTGATATCCATACACTCTGTTTTCTTATTGTACTCAGTGTTTGTGTTTTAAGGGGTAGATGTAATTATTATTCATTGCACTTTTATGTGCACAATAAGTTGCCCCACATAGTAAAGAAATACCAGACATACACCTGTTTACTTGTAACATCTTTTATATGTTCAACTCCTTCATTCCTAACTTTGTCCAGCCACGTTATCCTTTGGTAACCTTTGGGTGACCAAGACAATGGATTCAGAAATGACAGCCATCAACTCTCCTGAGGAGCAGTCATGCCATGCCAGGTAGTAGTGAAGATTAATCTGGAGGTTCAAGTGAGGAGAAAGTGTTTATAAGTATCACCATTGTGGTTTCTGTAGGCAGAAGTTGGTGAATCAATCCAGTTCTGTGGTACAACAGCAAGTTCTAGTTGTTGCTACTGCACCTGAGGTGACCATAACATTCTAGATTAATGATGGCCTGGTCTATACTTATTAATTGAAATAGGTTTAGAGGAAATATAGATGTTGGGTTCATTGGCTTTCATGAGAGAGGCTCACTTCTAGAACAATCTTTCATTATCTATTAGGAAGTGAAAAGTCAAATGAGGGGCAGCTTCTGAAATATTAGTAGAATACAAATGTTAACATACCCATGGAAAAAAGTAAAAATTCCTATAATACATCTAGTCTTTGCTCTTCTCCCCAAATCTCTTAATGATCAAGTTTCTGTCTTTGCCCACACTTAACTGCCCTTTACACTGCGTCATGTTAACATTCTGTTTTCACACTTGTGAATTTTATGTGCAAGCTCCAGTATTAGTTCTCTGTACCTTTCTTTAAGGATCTAGATGATGCACTATATTAGATTTTCATGCTTCATGTCAGTTTGGAAATTGTTGTTTGGTATTTCCCTCTCCATAAGCATACTCTTATCCTCTTTTCAGTTTGTTTGCCTCAGTCAACAAGTTATTTATGTTTATGAAAGCTTATGACACCCATTAATCCGTCCTCTCCATTCATAGGCTTCACTACTTCTTGTTAATTTCCAAATGTGTGCAAATGAGCTACGTAGTATTTTCCGTTTATCCGTTCACTTATACTTTTAAATCTTTACATAGTTTGTAGGTGTCCTAGCTTCCCTCTAGCTAAGACCAAGCAGCTTATCTTATTCACACTTTAAATAATGTGTAAGTTGTTGATAGGTTAAGTTTGCCTAAATATTATTCTTATAATGAGAATCTCCTTGACTGACTTTCTGAGACAAAGAACAGATTATTTCTTCCTTATGACTTTTGCCCCTTCTTTGATGGCAATGACTTTGTGTTTATCATGGCCAGATAAGACCTTTGTCTCCGAACAGCTATATAACTCAATGGATACACCTTTGTGCTTTCCATAATTTTGTTATCATTAGACAGAAAACTACCTGATCTCTCTTTTTTTTTATTAACCTCTGCGCTTTCCACAGTAAATAGTAATAAACCTTATGAATAGAATAGTGGGTGTAGCTGATTATTTTTCATGGGACAGCATTGCAAAGGATTTTAGTAAGAACTGTGACTGCTTAGATAAATTCTTAATTCAGTGTTATTTTTTTAAAAGAAAATGGAGATATCCAACAATTAATTAAATGTATATAGGCAATTACTCTACAATTGTTTGTTTGAATAGACCAGTTAGTGTTCCAGATTGACAAAGGTATGCTATGTTATATTATACAGTGTACTTTAAGTTCTCTGTGTGCTTTCAAGTACATACTTAATGTTTTTTTTTTAAAAGGTTGGCAAATGTGATCCATTTTATACAAGAAAGAGGGGAAACTGCACTGAATTAAGTTGTTTTTCTGAAAACCAAACAAATCTGTCATGTAGAAATAGCCTAGTACCTCATGAGCTTCCCCCCACGGCCAGCCTTGCCAGGGAAACCACCATGATACCTTGTCTGGAGACAGCGAGGGGGCCAACGATAGTGAAAGTCTGACTTACAAAGTGCTGTTGAGTAGACTGTTTGCTCCTTAGTCATTCACCCAGTAAGATCAGAGCAGGTGAGAGGAGGCAGGAAATGAAGTTAGAGAATTTAAGCAGAGGACAGATCCTTAGAGGTCATGTCTTCCGATCTCTTGCTTGTAGCTGTTGCCCTTCCTAAGTGCTACTGACACATGGTTTCAATTGAACATCCCATTGGGAGTGAGGATTGCTCTGTTGATGAATCTCATTTTGTGTTAAGACAGGAGCAAATTATTAGGAAATTCCCCTCCTCCTTTTTAAAAGCAGCTGAAATTTGGTCTCCATAACTTTTACCAAGTGGCTCTCATTTTATATGCTTTTTATACTTTTTTAAATGATTATTTTTCCTATGGTTGAAAATAGATAATTTTTGTGTGTTTGTTTAATTTTTTTTTTTTTAATGTTATTCCCACTGGATCCTGAGTCCTGGGAGCCCTTTGCATCCTTGGCTTCTGGAACTTTCTAGTGGTTCCAAAAGTTCCCTACCGCCCCCGTACTCCCACGATACTCATTTCTATTCACTCTCCTGACCTTCTGGACTTCTTTCCTGTCTCTTCCCATACCTGTTCCTGTCCCCTCTTTATTTTCTCTTCCTCCCCTCCCACCCAGGTCCTTTCTTCTTCCTCCTGTGATTATTTTGTTCCCCCTTCTAAGTGGGTTTGAAACATCCACTCTTTGCCCTTCCTTCTTATTAAGCTTCATATGGTCTGTGAGTTGTATCTTGGGTATTCTGAGCTCTTGGGCTAATATCCACTTATCAGTGAGTACATAACATGTATGTCCTTTTGGGTCTGGCTTACTTCACTTAGGATGATATTTTCTAGTTTCATCCATTTGCCTACAAAATTCGTGAAGTCATCGTTTTTAATAGCTGAGTAGTAATCCATTGTGTAAATATACCACATTTTCTGTGTACATTCTTCCTTTGAGAGATATCTGGGTTGTTTCCAGCTTCTGGCTATTATAAATAAGGCTGCTATGAACATAGTGAAACACAGGTCCTTGTTATATGTTGGAGCATCTTCTGGGTATGTGCCCAGTAGTGGTATATCTGGGTCTTCAGGTAGAACTGTTTCCAATTCTCTGAGGAACCTCCAGACTGATTTCCAAAGTGGTTTTACCAGCTTGCAATCCCACTAGTAATGGAGCAGTGTTCCTCTTTCTCCACATCCTTGCCAGCATTTGCTGTCATCTGGGCTTTTGATCTTAGCCATTCTTATTGGTGTAAGGTGGGATCTCAGGGTCATTTTGATTTACATTTTGATGATGACTAAGGATGTTGAACATTTCCTTAGGTGCTTCTCAGCCATTTGAGATTCTTCAGTTGAGAATTCTTTGTTTAGCTCTGTACCCCATTTTTAATTGGTTATTTGGTTTTCTGGGTTCTAACTTTCTGAGTTCTTTGTGTATTTTGGATATTATCCCTTTACCAGATATAGGGTTGGTAAAGATCTTTTCTCAATCTGTAGGTTGCAGTTTTGTCCTCTTGACAGTGTCCTTTGTATTAGATTTATTTGTCAATTGTTGATCTTAGAGACAGAACCATTGGTGTTCTGTTCAGGAAATTTTCCTCTGTGCCAGTGTGTTCAAGGCTCTTTCCTACTTTCTCTTCTATTAGATTCAGCATACCTGGTTTTATGTGCTTGAGTTTTGTGCAGGGTGATAAATGCAGACCTATTTGCATTCTTCTAAATGCAGACCACCAGTTAGACCAGTACCATTTGTTGAAAATGCTGTGGTTTTATTTTCCCCCATTGGATGGTTTTGGCTTCTTGGTCAAAGATCAAGTGACCATATGTGTGTGGGTTTATTTCTGGGTCTTCAGTTCTATTCCACTGATCTACTTGTCTGTCTCTGTACCAATACCATGCAGTTTTTCATCACTATTGCTTGAGGTCAAGGATGATGGTTCCCCCAGAAGTTCTTTTATTGTTGAGAATCATTTTTGCTATCCTGGGTTTTTGTTGTTGTTGTTGTTGTTGTTATTCCAGATGAAGTTGAGAATTTCTCTTTCTATCTCTGTGGAGAATTGAGTTTTGAATTCTCCACAGAATTGAATCTGCTGATTGCTTTTGGCAAGATAGCCATTTTTACTATGTTAATTCTACTGATCCATGAGCATGGGAGATCTTTCCACTTCTGAGATCTTCCATTTCTTTCCTCAGAGACTTGAAGTTCTTGTCATATAGATCTTTCAC
Organism: Mus minutoides; assembly: GCA_902729485.2. Lineage (NCBI taxonomy): Eukaryota > Metazoa > Chordata > Mammalia > Rodentia > Muridae > Mus > Mus minutoides. The sequence goes on along the minus strand of LR750406.1, from coordinate 503,294 downwards.
TTGCTTGGCAAAGATATTTTATAGTATTTATGACTATTGTGACGGGTGTTGTTTCCCTAATTTCTTTCTCAGCCAGTTTATTCTTTGTGAACTAAAACAAAAACCAATCCATCGAAGTTGGATAACACAAATAGAAAGGAAAGAATCCAGAAATCAGAGACCTACTCATTTGCACATTCCGGCATCCCACCAACACACTAAACTGAAAACCTTAGGGTTCAGTAAACCCAGAGGACCCGGTGTTGACTCATGCAGGCCTTGGGCTTGCTGCCTCAGTTTCTGTAAATTCATTTGAGGTTCAACCATGTTGAATTGGAGGGCCTTGTTTTCTTGGTTGTCCTCCATCGCACCTGGCTGTTGTACTCTTTTTCCTCTTCTTAGGTTCTCTGAGTCTGACAGGAGGGATTTGAAGGAGACATCCCATTGAGTGCTAAGTGTTCCCAAGTCTCAGACTCTCTGCACTGTGGGTCTCTGTATTTGTTCCCATCTACTGCAGGGGTAAGCTTCTCTGATGATTGCTGAGCAAAGCAATGATCATAATTGTCTTTCTGGGTCTGGGTTACCTCACTATGAATGATTTTTTTTCCTAGTTCCATCTATTTACCTTAGAACTTTATGATTTCATTTTTTTAATGGCTAAGTAATACCCCATTATGTAAAGGTACCACATTTTCTTTATTCTTCTGGCAAGGGCCATTTAGGTTATCTTTGATTTCTGGCCATTATGAATATAGCAGCAATGAGCATGGCTGAGTCAGTGTCTCAGTGGTAGGATAAAGAGGGCTTTTGAGTATATGCAGAAGAATGATATAGCTGTATCTTGGGGTAGCTTGATTCCCATCTTCCTGAGGAATTGCCTCACTGATTTCCATAGTAGCTTTCTAAGTTTGTACTCCCACCAGCGGTGGATAAGTGTTCCTTGTATTCTACATCCTCTCTCGCATGTCACTTGTTTTATTGATCTTAGCTATTCTGACAGATGTAAGATGAAATCTCACGGTAGTTTTGATTTGTATGTCTCTGGTGGCTAAGGATGCCGAACATTTCTTTAAGTTTTTTCAGCCATTTGAATTTCCTTTTTTGAGAATTCTTTCTTTAAATTGGTTTACTTATTTTCTTGATATCTAGTTATTTTGATTTCTTTATTTATTTTGTATATTAACCCATTATCATATGTATAGTTGGTAAAAATCTTTTCCCACTCTGCAGTCTGCTGCTTTGTCTGAATGACGGTGGTCTTTGCTGAGCAGAAGCTTTACAGTTTTGTGAGTTCTCATTTCTTAATTGTAGATATTCGTGCTAGTACTAATATTCTCTTTTCAGAAAGGCTTTTCCTGTGCGAATGAATGCTTTTTGTTCTATCAGGTTCAGTGTATCTGGTTTTATATTGAGGTTTGTTTGTTTGTTTGGTTTGAAGTTGAGTTTTATGTAGGGTGATAAAAATGAATCAATCTATTTGAACTGAGCCCATGGTAGTTTCTTCCTCCCCTCCCCTCCCCTCCCCTCCCCTCCTCCTCCTCCTCCTCCTCCTCCTCCTCCTCCTCCTCCTCCTTCTTCTTCTTCTTCTTCTTCTTCTTCTTCTTCTTCTTCTGTTTTTTGAGACAGGGTTTCTCTGTATAGCCCTGGTTGTCCTGCAACTCACTCTATAGACCAGGCTGGCCTTGAACTCAGAAATCAGCCTGCCTCTGCCTCCCAAGTGCTGGGATTAAAGGCATGGACCACCACCACCTGACCCATGGTAGTTTCTAAACATCATCCTGTCCTCTCCCTTCCTCCTACCTTCTTTCCTCTCCCCTTTCCTCTTCTGCTGTGGGGTGCGAGGTAGGGGCTTCCACATGGAGATGGGTTAGGGTGGGGAGTCAGTGTGAGATGTGGAGCAGTTGGAGGTTGCATGGGGACCAGGAAATGGAATATGGAGTGTAAAAATGAAATACAAATAAATTATATTAAAAAGAAATATTTGTTATTTGAAATTTTATTTCTATGTGGTGCTTTTTACTTCTTGAATGTCTCAAAAAATTTAATATATGATTTAAACATTAAATTATTAAAGAACATTTTAATATATGATTTAACTTATCATGGATTAGGAAGTTCTTTATTCCATAATTTGCAAAGTATCCCATTTCTAAGCAGCACTAGGAAAATCCCTACTTACTAAAATAACATTAATAGAATTTTTTTTTTTTTTTGATGTAGGCAATGTTTCCTAAGCACACTGCCCAATCTGACAGCCACTTCTCAGATCTGGCCACTGAGCATTTGAAGTGGTACTAGTGCAATCAAGAGATAATCTTAAATTTGATTAGTTCTAATTTAATATCCTATACAGATGTGTGAAGAATGGCTCCCATAATAGTTGCACAGATCTGGGATGTGAGCTTTTAATAAGCATCTCTCACTTGTTGGGATGCATCTTTGCTTTATTATTAGAATGACTTATGGTGTAGAGATAGATTTGATTTAATTTTTTTTTTTTTGGCATGCTTCCACCATCATCGGCTCACTTATATTCTTGGAGATGTGTAAAATATGCTTTCTCGGTATATATATAATTTTACTTCCTTCTCCTCTTCAGCCTTCCTAGAATAAAATTTGAAGATTCAGCATGGCACACAGGAAGAGGTCCATTTGAGCCACAGATGGCTGAACATTTGTTAAGAGGCATAGATATTTCTCCTTGTTTTCAGCCTATCTATTCCTCTTGCTACACATCCCAATTCGATTATTCACCATTTCAACCTACATGGAATAAGTCTTGGAGATTTCAGGACAAAATACTGTCTGGAGAAGTAGCAAGATGTCTTCAATTAGCAAAGTACAAGAGGTTAACAGGAAATTAATGCTTACTATATGAACACATTTCTTAAATTAGTTATTTAAAGTCCTCAGCCACAAAGTGCTAGAAAGTGAAATAACTTTACGGATGCCCTGATACCAGGATAGCAAAGGTTTTTTTTTTTTTTTTTTTTTTTTTTTTTTTTTTTTTTTACAAACGTGTAGTAGAAAGACATGTATATCTTGAATTTGTAGCCTGGGTTGCTAGATGGACATGACATGATTACAAGGTGGTGGTGGTGGTGGTATGTATATACAAACACACTTGATATTTCTGGATAAGTCAGTATCTGTAATGACACGCATTTATTTCTACTTATGATTTTATATTCTCCTTTTTTCGTATAAATACCTAATTTATGCAACAAGAAAACTACAAGAAGCCTCATGATTTTACTGTGTTGCTCCTGGGAGGACTGAAGGTTTTTTCTTGAGTCATTCACAGAGTGCTAACAAAGGATAATAATTATTCCTCGCTTTGCAGGCTTATGTGGGGAATGTCTTGCCACCCTCAGCTCCCACTGGTGCTTCTCTGAGCTAGTGGAGGTTAGGTTGGCCTGACAGGCATAGCTCATTCATTTACTGACTCACAGTGACAAATCTGGGACACCGCATGCCCTCACCCTTTTGTTTTGCTGCTAACAGATTTGAAAAATTGGCAAAATGACCAGACCTATCATCCAAGGACATTTGGTTGGAATAATGCATTAATAAATGGTCAAATGCTGCAAAAAATAACTCCTAAGTACTGTTATTTTATGCCCCCTGACACACATGGCTCATTTACAGGCTCAATTCCCTTGTTGCTGTTGTTTTTGACACAGTTGGAAGAGAACAATTAACTGTGGCCATTGTGTTCCAAATAATTACTGTTTACCCCATACCCTCTCAGAAAACTATGTTGCATGGGAAATAAAATCAAACAGTGACCCTTGGGGGGGGGTTCTAGTGTTTGGATTTACAAACCACTGCACCCCAGCTCCCTTTCTGCCCCTGTTCCTTAGCTTTCCCCAGCCTGTGATGACGGACATTAGTACTTACGCTTAGAGAAGGAGGCCTTTCCCACATCACTGCACTAATGGACCCTGAACTTGGCTGAGAGAGCAATTAATTCTTAAACCAGCTTGCCAGTAGAAACTTCCAGAGCAGACTTTTCCTTGTGTCATAGTGCCTACCATATATAACTACCCTTGACTTTGAAAGGCAGGTATAAAGAGGGCAGGAGGGAACGAGAAGGTAGTGAGATTTCCTGACCAAGTTTCTAGTCTGTCTTTTCCTCTGGGTATATGTTCTGTATGCTCCAAGAAGGCAAGTGAGCCTGCTCATTCCTCTTACTGAGGAACATGATTTCCTTTATTTCTGCCTTCTTCCATCCTCCCACCCTGCATTTCATGAACAGTAACTGAGCACTCACTGTGACCCGACACTATGTTAGATGGTAGTATCTAAGGGATCTAGATATTAACAAGTTGCCCTTCTGGAGTCCACAGCCTTTGTACCATTGCTGTACCTTCCTCAGCATCACCCTAACACAAGCTTGTTGAAGTGAGAGATGCTGATTTGAGCAGAGGAAGAGGGGGTGGGGGTGTGATTCTTGGAATCATGGGAGAATTGCAGAAAAGGAGAAGAAGCCCAAGGGGAAGCCAAGCATTAATCATTTAGAGGAACACATTTAAAGGATGGCTGCTATTGTGTTAAAGCCATTATATGTGATTAACACTCTGGTAACTCAGTAAATAAGAGCTTTGGTTTCTTTGAAAGAATTCTGGGTGGTGTGTGGAGGAAGCAGAATGAGAAACTTAATTAGAGGGTAGGTGGAGAAGCAGGAGGGCATTTGCAGAGTGTTTATTTGGGGGCCAGTTTTCTTAAAGTGCAACCCAGCCAGGTCACCCTCCCTTTGTGACATGCTCAATGATGCTTTATTCTTGTTCCATAATTGAGGGAGATTACGGCTTAGAAGCAATATTTAAAAATGGATTATCTAAATGTATACTGCTTATTATGTCGGCCCAGTACATTATGTGTATAGGTTGTAAAGTACTTTAAGGATTAAGGTGTAATTAATTTTTTATCACTTTAATTTTTTATGTTGTTCTCTGTGCCCCGTTGCCTCCAGTGTTTTCTAATAGAAGTTTTCTAAAGATACCTGAGTCTTTTTCACCCCACAGCTAAGAAATCTCTCTTGGTATAACACTTGTAACAATTCAGATGAAAATACAGCCACAGCAGAAAAAGGAATGCTTTTTATTGACAAAAAGCTTTTTCTTGTATATACTGTAATTTTATTCTAAGAGTATTATTTGTAGAAAGTGGGTTTTTTGAGGTCTGTTTATTTTTATATGAATGGTGTCTCATGTGGCTCAGGTTGACCTCTAACTTTGTGGCTAGGGTAGCTGGAGTTAAATCCCTGATCCTCTTACCCCCATTTCCAGAATGTGGAGTTATAGGCATGGGGAACACACCCTGCTTAAACTAGCCTTTTAAACTTAAAAAATGGTAATGGAAACTCAGTGGTGGTGGTAGAGTTTGTCTTTATAAAAATCTAAGTACTAAATAGTTTATACATTGTCTATTGGCTAAAATATTTGCTAATGGGGCAAAAAATGAGAGGTTTCTTCACCATGCCAGTGACTTTTTACACTATAGTATGTAAATTGAGGGTTTTCCTAGTTAAGTCATATTCTAATGGCTCTATAGAAAAGATATATGAATAAAAAACCCCACAAATACCCAGTAACCCAAGAGCCAGAATTCCACCTCCAAACCCTAGAAAGACAGCACTAAAAGTTGAGCTTTTCTGAGATGATCTAGTTTCAAACAAATGGCTCTATTACTGCCAGAATGATGCTTATTGACAGCTAAATACTACCTGCCCTGTGCTCTCATGAAAGCTTTTAGGAAAATCTAACTATCCTTCACTTTTCCTGGAAAGAGTTTACTATGAAGAACCACCCTTCCTTTTATGATTAAACAAACTCATAGGTGCCTCATTGTTTATCCATGGCAAGGCTGGCAGAGCCCCCAAACTCTGTTTCTGTACCTCATAAATAATTGGTGAGCTATTCTGTTCTGTCTCAATCAAGACCAAACGCTGCTTACATTTACCTGCTGTCTCTAGGTCACTGAATTTTGCTTACTTTCATCTGAGCTTATACAACCCTCATCTTTGGCATTCTCTTCCAGAGTGTGCTGGCCTCATAGGAAAACAGTGTCTGGGTTACCATCTAATCCTAGTCACTTTTTCTGCCTGATTTCCTATACCTGGCTTCTCATGGGCATGTCGACATGGCTCTATAAAGGAAAAGTGGCCCCTTCCCCCCTGAGCCTTGAAGCACTTGTAGATCTTAGAGTCAGGATGATTTTGTCCTTTTTAACAGTTTAGTCCCCTTTGCAATTGTCATTTTGGGCAAAGTAACATCTTAACAAGAGAAGATTTTATTCCATTTGAAACACTTAAATTTGTCAGATACTGTGATAATGTGTTTCAAGGAGCGCAGACAAATTAAGGGAAACTTCCTAAAAACTTCCATAAAAGTAATTGAGACATAAATTTATTCTCATATTCTCTCTTCTTTCTCTGTCTCTCTGTTTCTCTGTCTGTCTCTATCTCTCTGTCTGTCTCTGCCTCTCTCTCTCTCTCTCTCTCTCTCTCTCTCACTCTGTGTGTGTGTGTGTGTGTGTGTGTGTGTGTGGTATATGAAGTAGGATTTGTCCAGGTGGGTGTATGTAAAGGCCATGTGTTCAATTATAGTGCCTCAATTATTTTTCTACCTCATATTTTGACAAAGCTTCTCAGTGAATCTGGAACTTGCTGGTTCAGAGACTGTCTGGCTAGTGAGTCCCAGGGATCCACCCCAGGTATCCTCCTGTCTCTCGTGCTCTAGGGCTGAGGTTAGGGCTGTGTGCTACCATGCCTGAATTTTTATGTGGGCATTAGGAGGTCCAAATTCAGGTCTTTATGCTTTGACAGAAAGTACTTTATTCATTGAGATATCTTCCCAGCTTGAGAGGAAATAATAGCTTTGTTAGGTTGACACATTTTGGTATATTCCTTTGGAATGTTAGGGTTCTGCAGTGGGCGGGATATTTAGATTCTGATGTTAAAATATATGAGACTGGAAAAAGATATTTTAACTAGAGAAGGGGCATGCACATTTTCTGTCTGATTTCACACATAAGGTGCTCTAAGTCAGGTCAGTGTTGAAGCCTAGAAGGTTGTCTTCCATTTTTAAAAGGTAATACATTTGTAGAGAGATGGCTGGACAAAGAGAAAGGGGGCTTAAACTCCCTGGGACAGTGAATTGTTGGACGGTGGCTAGAAAATTTGAAATTAGTGTTTGCTTATTTAGGTTTGTTAGGTAGAGAAGAGATACTCCCCTCTTGGTATGAGAAGGAGAAGAAGCCACACAAAGGGGTCTGCATATCCCATTTCTCTCATAGAGTGGTCCTTTGCAATAATTGTTAATGGAGTCGTTCTCATGCTGAAGTTGAATACTTTGAGGCAGCTCTTCTGATCCCTTCACTTTAATTTCATTGCTGCCTTTATCACTCAGGTCAGTTCTTTCTCTTCCACATGTATTTAGCAGATATTGACTTTAATGTATTAACATTTGTAGTTGTATTTTTGAGTCTGCAGCGGCAGTTGCTAGAGCCAACAGTTCTGTGGCTCTCCTCACCGAATCAGTAACAAAGGAAAACAGTAAATAAGGGACCCAGCTCTACCTCCTGACTCTCTACCCAAGGTCAAAGCCCTAGAGTGCCTTCACTTTGCAGAACATTCTTCATGTGGCTGCTAGCTAGCCTGTTGGGCTTAATTCTGTTTTTAATGAGTTGCACACCTGTGTCCCTGGCTGCTTGCCCTCCACATAGTGGGAAAAGGCTAGGAAAGTGAATTCCTCCTTCACCAAGCCCCTAGGATTGTCAGTGTGGGCCTACACACATTTTGTTCAACATCTCCAGGATGGATGGTGTTCCGATTATGCTACGTATCCAACATGGGCTTTATTATGCAGATATTATAAAGACAGTAAGATTGCTCAGTCAAATACAGGCTTACCACAGCATAGTGAATTTCCAAATTGCACAATGTACTGAAGGAAACCATGCTTGATTCATGTTTTGTTTCATTAATTTCCTGCTTAGGTAATTTACTGAGGCTTGCTCATATTAGAAAGTATGGTGGTGAAGAATGTGAAGTTTAGGGTATTGGCTTCATATTCACAATACATTTTCTTTTTTTTAGAAAAAAAAAAAACTTGGCAGATTTCATAAACTGTCAGCTCACCACTCTGTGGAGTATTTTAATAAGATTCTGTGTTGAGTGGGACTGGAATGGACAGTGACAATTCAGATTTCTATTTGATCATTATCAGATTTAAAGAAAATGCCTGCATAGATTTTATCAATAATTAAAGGGTATATATATGAAATATTTAGAATTCATTTCTGGGAGCCATTAGAGAATATTAAAGAGATAAATAATCTCTCCCTGGAGACAATAAAAAGGACAAAATTAAGTCCTATGTTGGATTCTGTCTATAGACACATGTCAAGATATGTTGAAATATAGACTGTGATGTCACCAATGAACAGTGGCTGCAGTAAGACCTTAAGGTTTCAATTCTTTGCTGGATACAGATTATGGTTTCTGGTATGTGGCTGAGTTTCTACTTATATGGGAAACCTTATGTAGCATCATTCAGGATGATGAAGAAATGAAGAGACCTGGGAATAAAGATCAATCCATGAAAATATATTATGTTCATAAAAGGGTTGTTTTGAGTGGAAGACAATCAGAAAAGAACAAACACCGAAAGAGAGCTCTTCCTGCCTGTCTGTTCACAAGGAGCATGTCTAATTTCTCTTTTGTGGAGATGTCCCTTCCCTGTTCTGAATCAGATCTACCCTTAGCACCAAAATCAGAAAGACAGCACTGAGAGGAATCTGTAGAAATGAATCTTATCAATGTAAATCAGACTTCCCATTGTTCCCCCTTATATGTTGACCTTTATCCCACTCAATGACCATTAGACACCAAAACCCAGTTCTTTTTGCATGCTTTTCTCAACCAATTTATTGGCCTTTTAAAAAACGATGTAATAGTCTCAAGTAAGTCTAATCATTCTTATTTTTTACAAAGCCCTCAAAACATACATCCTCTTTTCTCCTGTTAATTTGTCATCCTCAGTCCTAGAATCTGAAAGATTAGAACATATTTCCCCCTTTCTTCCCCTTATAGGTGTCATATCAGAGCTCTCTTATTTTTCCAGTGGATGTAAGTGAGGGTACAGTGAAAACAGGAACCAGGACCACTCTGGGGTAGAAGGAAAGGTTTACTGGGAAAGCAAGCTATCATCTTGCTTCTATGGGGGCAGAAAGAACAGCAAAAGGGCAGGGAAAGCCTTTCCAGTTTTATGAAGAGCTGATGAGTCATAGATTTCTGAGTTTAGGTAGCAATCCTTCTGTTTACCAGTCAGACTCCATCCTGATCTGAGCCCAGACTATTATTTAGAATATATTGGCATTAATATTAATTAATATCATTAACTCTTTTCTCTTCTCTTCTCTTCTCTTCTCTTCTCTTCTCTTCTCTTCTCTTCTCTTCTCTTCTCTTCTCTTCTCTTCTCTTCTCTTCCCTTCCCTTCCCTTCCCTTCCCTTCCCTTCCCTTCCCTTCCCTTCCCTCCCCTCCCCTCCCCGCCCCTCCCTTCTTTTCTCCTTCCTTCCTTCCTTCCTTCCTTCCTTCCTTCCTTCCTTCCTTCCTTCCTTCCTTCCCTCCCTCCTCTCTCTCTCTCTCTCTCTCTCTCTTTCCTCCGAGAAAGGATTTCATACAAGTAGGTTGAGCTTTCTATATATCTGAGAATGACCTTAGACTCATGATCCTTCTGTTTTTCTTTCCATGTCCTGGAATTACATGTATGCAGCACCATGCTTGACTTTATGTAGCACTGGATATCAAAGCCAGAGTTCTGTACAAGCTAGGAAAGCACCATACCAATCAAGTCACATGCCTGGCCCATCCTCAGTCCCTCCCCAACCCCCCCATCCTAATTCTATGTTCTTATTATTGCATCACTAAGCATGCTTGTCATGCTGATTAGCTTTTATTGTTAACCTTTTCTGACCTAATATCACCTGGACAGAGGGAATCTTAATTGAAGAATTTCCTAGATCAGAATGCCCCATAGGACATTGTCCTGATGGCTAATTAGTGTAGGAGAACTCTGCCTGTCTTAGTCAGGGTTTCTATTCCTGGACAAATATCATGACCAAGAAGCAAGTTGGGGAGGAAAGGGTTTATTCAGCTTACACTTCCATACAGCTGTTCATCACCAAAAGAAGTCAGGACTGGAACTCAAGCAGGTCAGAAAGCAAGAGCTGAGGCAGAGGCCATGGAGGGATGTTACTTACTGGCTTGTTTCCCCTGGCTTGCTCAGCCTGCTCTTATAGAACCCAAGACTGCCAGCCCAGAGATGGTCCAACCCACAAGGGGCCTATCCCCCTTGATCACTAATTGAGAAAATGCCTTACAGTTGGATCTCATGGAGGCATTTCCTCAACTGAAGCTCCTTTCTCTGTGATAACTCCAGCTGTGTCAACTTGACACAAAACTAGCCAGTACAATTGACCCCTTGTCAACTTGACACACAAAAACATCACTAGTAAGTCTCAATCCTTAGTTCTTATTCATCCCCAAGATCTTAAATAACTTTAAAAGTCCCACAGTCTTTACATATTAAAAGTTCAATCCTTTTAAAATATCCAGTATCTTTTAAAATTCAAAGTCTCTTAACTGTGGGCTTCACTAAAAAACTTCCTTCAAGAAGGAAAAATATCAGGGAACACTCACAATCAAAAGCAAAAATCAATCTTCAACCATTCCATGTCTGGGATCCAACTCACGGATCTTCTGGACTCCTGAAGGGCTTGGGTCACTTCTCCAGCCATGCCCTTTGTAGCACACATGTTATCCTCTAGGCTCCAGATGCCTGTACTCCATTGCTTCTGCTGTTCTTGGTGGTCATCTCATGATACTGGCATCTCCAAAATGCTGCTGTCTTCCACTATAACTAGGCTTCAACACTAGCCTATCATAGGCTCTCTTCATGGTGCCAAGCCTCAACTCCTTTGCATGACCTCTTTAGTCCTAGGCCATCAATTGCAACTGAGGCTGCACCTTCACCAACGGCCTTCCATGGCCTCTCAATGCTTCCGTGGCGTCAGCTGCTCTGCATGACCCCTCATGCCTTCAAAGCCAGTACCACCTGGGTGACTCTTACACATTACCAAGTCCTGCTGCTGCAGGAGGTACAACTTTGGCTATCTCTGGAACATAGCCTCTTTGTGCTCTCAGAAAGCACTTCCTAGAAGATGTCACCTCAATGATGCTAGTCTCTTCTTAATCATCGCTAATTTCTTAGCTCCAGCTAACCAACATCAATAGTCCCAGTAATGCAAAAGTTTCACTTTAGTAGTTCTGGTATCTTGTTAGTCACAGCTGATTCTTCAGCCCCAGCTAACCAGAACCACAGCATCTTCCCATTCAAAAAAGCAATGGCCCTGAAAAGAGTCTTTAATTTCCCCTCTGAAATTTCACAAGCCAGACCTCCATCTTCTGCACTGTTCTCAACATTATTTTCCAAGCTCCTACACAACATCTAACAGAGCTCTTAACAAGGAATGAATCTTCAAGCCCAAAGCTCCAAAGTCCTTCCACAGTCCTGACTTCCTTTGGTGATGAACAGCTGTATGGAAATGTAAGCTGAATAAACCCTTTCCTCCTCAACTTGCTTCTTGGTCATGATGTTTGTCCAGAAATAGAAACCCTGACTAAGACAAATTGGTACCAGCATAGTGGGGTATTCCTGCAATGTGAGCATTAACATCCCTAGGTAAGTTGTCTTCTGCTGTATAAGAAAGCTAGCTAAATAGGAGCCTATGAGCAAGCCAGAGAGCAATATTCTTCAATAGTTTCTGTTTTCAGGTTCCTATGTTGAAATTCTGTCCATACTTCTCTCACTGTTAGATTGTGGCCTAGAAATGTAAGAGAGAATAAATGCTTCCCTCCATGAATTTTCCTTTGATAAGAACCTATTATCACAACACAACCTGGATACTTCCTCAGTTTATACCTATTTATAAACAATATACTTGTAGTGTTACATTAATATTTCATATTGTCTTAGTTACTTTTCTATTGCTTTGCTAGACATTATGAACAAGGTAACTTATAGAAGGAAAAGTTTTTTGTGGTCTTGGTGACAGTTTTAAATGGTAAGTTCATGACCTTCATAGTGGGAAGCATGGATGTAGGAAAGCAGGCATGGTGCTAAAAAATGGTGCTGAAAGCTCACATGTTAAAACTGCAATCATTAAGCATAAGCAGAGAGAGAGAGAGAGAGAGAGAGAGAGAGAGAGAGAGAGAGAGAGTTGTTCATTGGGAATGATCTGGGCTTTTGAAACCTAGAAGTCTACCTCCCAGTAATACAATTTCCCCAACAAACCACACCCTCTAATCCTTCTCAAACAGTTCTACCAACTGGGGCCCAAGCTCATATTCTTTAAACATATGAACCTATAGAGGCCATTCTCATTCAAAACACCACACATATGTGTGGTGAAACATACACAAGAGTGGGAATCTAAATTTGAAATCTCATTATTCTCTTATTTTTAGCAGATCAAGGAGATTTCAGGCCATACTGGGGGCAGACTTTCTGAGGTGCTAATCTGATCTTATCACTTATCTGCTTGCTTATGAGTCATTATATGGTTCACCTTGCACTGATAATTATGTCCTATCATCAAATCCAATCCTTGTCTCCCATGACCTGCTTATAATTGTCCCATGTCCTTCTTTTGTTGCTCTTTGATCCTCTAGTCCACAATTGCTGGAGTCTTGCCAAATTAAACTTTATTTCCTAAGCACTGAAATCCTGTTGCTGAGCTTGTCTGTAGGTTAGCTTTATAGAGGAGAAAATGTATGCAAGTTTTCTTAGTATTAGTTTTTATAAAACAACAGAAGCTTTCATGATGAAATGAAGACCTTAAAACTTCACAGTTTCCCATTAGTCTCTCATGTTTCCTTACCGTTCCTGCGAAGTCCTTTCTCTTCCGTAGTAATCTTTGTTGGACTTTTATTTGTTGTATTGTGTGTGTGTGTGTGTGTGTGTGTGTGTGTATGTATGTATGTATGTGTTATGCTATGTTTGATGAAGTGTACAAAGAAAACTATGGAGAAACAAAGGACAAAGTATATGCTCTGAAGGTCATTAACTGGTGGAAACGTCTGAATGCTTGTTCACACAAGTTCCTTTCAGAATCTCTTGTCTTTTGAGATGTGATCCCCTCTCCTTCTGGCTATAAGAAGGGCACGCTCACATTGTTACTGAGATTTTGCTTTAAATGCCCCTTTGCTCCTTTGTCCTTATGCTCACCACTAAAGAGTTCAGATGAGACACACATAAATGAGTACAAAAGTCAGGTGGATTTTGTTATAAAGTGGAGAACTCTCAGCAGACAAGAGTGGACAGTGGCCAAAGGGACCATACACTCATCTGTATTTTCATCAGACTGTATTCTAGTCCAAAAGTCTCTAGAGCAGATATTTATTCCTGAGTTGTATTTCCCTATTCAGGGGCTTGGCAAGCCCAGTTCAATTGATAGTTATTAAGTGGGACAATGTTATGACCTTGTTCTTACTGGAAAGTCTGTTTGATAATAAACTTAAAAGTTTTAGACACGTATCTATTAATGATACCTCTAGCTAAGCCTGAGGCATGAGGCAGAGCCCAATCTGTTGACAAGAAATCAGAGCCCTGCTCTTTCAAATTTCGTTTTACAGATTATTAACTATGAATGGGTGTGGTCCCTCTCAATGATATCCAAGTCTGTTAGTACTTTTATTTTTACTTTTATTTTTTATTAGATATTTTCTATATTTACATTTCAAATGTTATCCCCTTTCCTAGTTTCCCTTCTGAAAAACCCCTATCCCTTCCCTGCTCCCCTGTTCACTAACCCACCTACTCCTGCTTCCTGGCCCTGGCATTCCCCTATACTGGAGCATAGAACCTTCACAGGACCAAGGGCCTCTCCTACCATTGATGACCGACTAGGCCATGCTCTGCTACAAATGCAGCTAGAGCCATTTTCTTTGGCTGGTGGTTTAGTCCCAGGGAACTCTGGAGATACTGGTTAGTTCATAGTGTTGTTCCTTGTATGGGGCTGCAAACCCCTTCAGCTCCATGGGTACTTTCTAGTATTAAACTAGCTACCTAACAACATATTTTGACCCACTTCAGGAGACAAAGGCAAAAAGATCAAGAGTGTACACACACACACACACACACACACACACACACACACACACACACACATGGTAGTAATTATGTTTTAGAGTAATATGTCCTGAACCCCATCTATTTAAAAATTCTAGTGTGTAATCTTCACCAGAATAAATTTTATACATTTGTTGTGTCTCTTCTTTCACGTTATTACTTTGAAGGAAAGATTACTGATATCTGAAACAATATTTAGCACTTAATAGTCATCTTATACATTATTGATTATTAAGCAAATGGTAACCATAATTTTAAACTAATTCCCATGGTGTGAAGCCTTTATATGGGAGATAAGTGCCCAACCTATATGGACCAGACTTCATCAAATTTGAAGTGTTGGAATGGTGAATTTCCTCTTTAATCTTTGTCAACATGCATGAAGTCAGTATTTGTAGGCATTGTGATATGGATACCAGAGGGAGAGTTTATCTGAAAAAATGAGCACTTTGCACAAGGTAGGTCAGTGCATCTTATAAATGGTCTTATTTCAATACTATCACTTTCCTGTGGAAAGATGCTGAAGCTACAAATTGAGCTCTTGCTTCTGTTCAGTTGCCTTGATTAGGGAACAATCTAACATTCCTAAATTATTCACAAGTCCCAGGCATTGCTGAGGACTAACAAATGTCAAATATGGTAATTGTCATCCAAGCAGGAAGAAGAATTGATTTAAATGTGTGCATTTAAATGAACAGTAATCTAAAACTAGAAAAGTGACCCCAGCTCCTCCTTAAGTGCCCACACAATTAAATGCAAATGGTTTTCTGGGGTGTCCCATGCCAGCTGTTCTTCAAGTCTCTCAAATGTGAAAGAAATGCCTTTCACCTTGTCATCTTAGGGCAGAGGGTCTGACACTCACTAAACCCCCTACAGTGTTTGTCCAGAACTAATCTGCATAAACCCATGTAATGTGAACCCATCTTAAAACGTTGATTGCTGTTTCTTTCCCCTTTTAAACTATACTCTACTCTGTAATAATTAAATTCTCAGTGCCCTCCCTTCAGCCCAGATAGCTAACCACACGTTGGCTTTAAGGGAAAGATGGAGGTCACTATATAATCAACAGAGAGGTCAAAGAAACTTAATTATTCATTTGTTTATTTCTTTGATAAATACTTGAAGTCATTCTAAGAGTCTCAGCACTACAGCGTGGTTAAAGCAAGGCAAGCAAGGTCTCTGCCTCACAGTTTGTATCCTCCTGGGCAGATACATAATAAACAAGATCAACAGTTAATAATGTTCAAATATTAATAAAAGCAATCTAAAAGGAAAGTGGAAAAGGTGAAAATGCTTAGATACATGACCAAACAAATGTCATTTACAGAGAGTTGCTTAAATTAGCAAATTTAAACACACAATAGCCTTTTTATGTCTACATAAAAAGCACATCTTTAATATATAAAGAGTACATCTTTAATCTAAAAGTCATATTCAATTAGACATCTACTTTTCCTTACAAGCTTGCACTTGAATCACATTTTGAACAATGTATAAGAAGGTGACCATGGAGAGCTCTGGAGAAAAGGAGGTGGGCAGGAGATTCATATGTAGGAATTGCCTTAAGTGAGGAACGATTGTCTGGCTGAGTGTTGTGCTTGTCCCAGACAGTACAGGGGTTTGTAATGTACACTGTAGACTGTGCGTTTTATCTTACGTGTGGTGGGAATCCATAGAAATGTTTGGTGAAAATATCTTGATTGGTTTGTTTGTTTAAAAGAATACTACTTTTCTTTCAGAGTTGAAAACAGTCATTGGAGTTGGTGGTTATTGTAATGTCCCTGGTTTGAAGAAGATGGGCATTATGGAAGGGCTGCGAAACACTCAGACTTGGGATTTATTTTAAACATAGAGCCAGCAACAATGTTTAGAGGACTGCTCATGGGATGCCAAGAAAAGAACCCAATGATACCAAGGTATTGTGCACAAGTTACCATTTAAAAGGCCCTAATGTAGCCAGAAGGGAGACTTTTTTACATTCAGATTTGCAAAGTTGTCCCAGCTTTAAGTCTGATATAAGATAGGATGGAGAAGAACACGTAAAAGGGGGCCTGGGGACACACCTAAGTTGGTAAAGCGCTTGCTACACATGCATGAGGAACTGATTCTACATTCCCAGAACCCATGGAAGCTCTGATGCTTAGTTCATGTCTGTGGTCTCTGCACCTCTACAGTGAGTTGGGAGGTAGAGACAAGAGAACACCTGAAACTTCCTGCACAGTTATCAACATCCAAAAACAAGAGACCCTGTCTCAAACAAGGTAGAAGTTGAATAGAGATAGCCCAGGTTGTCCTTTGACCTCATATATGGACCAAAGACAGACAGACAGACAGCCAGGCAGACAGACAGACAGACACATGCACGCACGCCCGTGCACTTACACAGAAACAGAGAGAGAGAGAGAGAAAGAGAGAGAGAGAGAGAGAGAGAGAGAGAGAGGGAGGGAGAATAGAGACAGACACAGAAAAGGGGTATTTAGACCAGAACTGAAGAAAGACAAGGAGGAGTAGCAATTTGAAAGATACAAACCTTATGTAGTCTCTAGCATTCTAAATAGTATTGTAGTTATATTTGTCTCTCTGTGGCTCTCTCAGAGAGCATCATTGATAATAGATATTTACTAAGACTTGAGCTCAGAGACTTAATTCTGTATTCAACTTGCTGCATATGGAAAAATCATCTATATCTAATGATTTGGAATACTCAAAGTGTTTCTTTTCCTCTATGGAACTTGAAAGAATGATAAGGACAAAGTGAAGGCTAAGCCTTCTTTCTGGGAACAGGTAGAATAATAGTGCCTCAAAGATGTCTGCATTGGAATCCCCAGGATTTTTGAAATTGATACCTTTACTGGTAAAGGGGATTGGCATTGCTAGTTTTCTGATCTCAACCTAAAAAGGTTTGTCCACATTACTGGATAAGTCAGTATACTCATACTGATGCTTTATATGCAGAAGGAAGCAGAAAAATTAGTACCAGAGAGATACAATGTGAGAAAGATTCTACTTGCTATTATCACCTTTGAGATGGAAAAAAGCAGAGTCATGGAATTCAGAAATTTTACAAGAAAGCAGATATCTAGAGGCATTGCTATGGGGTATCCACCAAAGAAGACTACTTAGACATACTCGGTAGACAATTTAAGGTCTTTATTCCAGTATTTCAGTGGTATATGCTAAAATCCCACAAATTAAGCTTAACTCAGTGTAAACAACTTGGCAAGCTTGACACATCCATTTATTATGCAGGGTGATATTGTTGTAATTATTGTCTCTTACTGTAAACATGAGTCAGGATGCAAACATTATCATGATGCAAATCCTTGGCATCTACTCTCCCCCTTTGTTGCCTGGTCTGACCCCTAACAGACTAGAGACTCACTCTGAAAAGTCATCTTCAGGCTCCACCCGAGTGGTGGAATAATGAGAGCTTTGCCTCTCTGAGCTGGGACGACATGATAGGTGCTGTGGTCAGTTCACAGGAGAAACGAATTCAGCCGACCTGGAGGACTTGGAGTGAGGGTGAGCAGGGAGTCGGAACTGAGAAAATGAAAGAGAAACCTGTGAAGCTTCCGGCTGTTTTCAGTCTAACTATGTGATGCATGAATTCAATGACTCCTTGCTGTACAGGATGCTCTACCTAGGACACAATATAAAATACCAAGAGCGAGGCAGCTATGAATCATCCAAGTTGACATTGATTTCCAGTTTTTTGTGTCAGACACAGGACAGAGCACATTGCAAGCAGGATCTCACTTTATTCTCAAAACAGAATGGAGAGAACAATTATTATACCCACTAAACTGATGAAGAAAATTAAGCCTAGTGACAATAACTTGCCTAAGGACACACTATAAATGGCAGACCTGAGGCCTGATGCAGAAGCCAATTCCCTTAACCAATGCACAGCTTTGGTCTTTAATGACTGAACCTAGTAATCTAATTGTTGCACTTTTATTCTCATAAAGAAAATAAGATACATAAAAATGGAACTTATAAGACAAAATGGGATAAATGCTGCACAAAAAAAATGAGATCATCGGCATTATTGAGAATGCAATCTAGACAGAATTTAAGCCCCAGTAGATAGCATACAATATGAGCACCTATTGAGTGTATACTTTCAGTCAACTGTTCTTTCTCCACCTATTTACCCATTCATAAAATATTCACTAATTACCAGCTACTCTTATACTTTTCCCAGTATGTAGGGCCCACTAAAATAAATAGATAGATAGATAGATAGATATATCAGCCTTTTGGAATCTTGCATTCTAGAAGAGTCAGAGATGCAGGAAGAAAAATAAATTATCCATATGTACTTTGTACACAAAGCATACATGTTCACACAGTTTTTTTAAGGCATGGAATAAACTATAAACAAAATAATAAAACTTGAAAGGTGCAATAGGTAATTAAACACAGCAAACTTGAGTAACGATTGACTGAACCTCTTCATTTGTGTACTGGCTAGTTTTGTGTCTACTTGACACAGCTGGAGTTATCACAGAGAAAAGAGTTTCAGTTGGGGAAATGCCTCCACAAGATCCAGCTGTAAGGCATTTTCCCAATTAGTGATCAAGGGGAGAGGTTCCTTTGCGGGTGGTGCCATCTCTGGGCTGGTAGTCTTGGTTCTATAAGAGAGCAGGCTGAGCAAGCTAGGGGAAGCAAGCCAGTAAAGAACATCCCTCCATGGCCTCTGCATCAGCTCCTGCTTCCTGACATGCTTGAGTTCCAGTCCTGACTTCCTTCAGTGATGAACAGCAGTATGGAAGTGTAAGCTGAATAAACCCTTTCCTCCCCAACTTGCTTCTTGGTCATGATGTTTGTGCAGGAATAGAAACCCTGACTAAGACAATTTGAATCTTCTCTACAGTTGCTGAGCTCTTAGGAGGTGCCTGCTATTTCAGTGCCCTCTTTCTTGCAGGAAAACTAATTTAGAGTGACTAGCTACTATGTTCTAGAAGGTAATGGAGTCTTCCTCAAACAATAGGAGCTTCTTAGGAATTGTTTCTGATGAAGATGTGACCAAGTCCTAGAATTACATTATCCACAGCCGATTTTAAAAAAATGATATCAAGAGACTTTAGAGGCAGGAGAGATGGCTCAGTGGTTAGAAGCACTGGATGTTCTTCTAGAAGACCTGGGTTCAATACCCACCTACATGATGGGTCACAATTATCTATAACTCTAGTTCTAGGGGATCTGATACCTTCTTCTGGCTTCCTCAGGCACTGGGCAAGCATGTAGTGCATAGATATTCATGTTGACAAAATGGCCATACAGAAAAGCCAATTTAATTGAGGAAAAGGAACTTCAGTTTTGAGCACATAAGCCTCTTAAGGGAATAGAGTTCAAGTTTGTGAAGGCTGTCCACTTTGACAATATGCACCAGAAGGGTCTGCTGGTGATCCTGGCAGATGACATCAGAGAACTTATCATAAGGAGATTAAAACCAAGATCCTAGAGGGTGCCAACTGCAGATTCAAACATCTTGCCTACATAGTCCATTAACACCAAGATCAGCAAACGTGCTTATTTCCTATTGCCAAAGGGCAAAGCCCCTCCCTGCTAAAGGCTAAGCTCAAATGGAACAGATTCAACACTTTCAGCTTCAAGGTCCCAAAGTTTCCTATATTCATGAATAATAAAGGTCTCTGTATGCCAATGTGAAAATAGCTGGACTTGTAGAGCCACTGAGATTCATTTGCATAGGGCTTTGTGTTGTTTAACAAATGAGCTTGAAGCAAAATTTAGAAAGGCATTGGGTGACGTAACACATATACCAACTTGGATGACTTGGTTGCATCCCCACCATTATGCTGTTCTCATTGTCCAACAGCTTCTGTCTCCTGCTTCTGCCTTTCTTTGAACCCACAGTTTGGCAATTTTATCTCCAGGTCCTGTTGCACACTCCTTAGAACCCACTGAACTGGAGACAGTGAAGTTTTTCTCCACAGGAGCAGCTCAGACTAATCTACAAAGTCCCCTAAAAGGGAATGAACATTACCCACCACCATCTGTTTACTAGATGCCACCTCTAATACAGCAAAATGCCATCTGTACAGCCTAGGGGGCTCAGGATCTGTTTATCTATTTCTCCCTGTCCTTAAGTTCTTTTAGATCTTCTAAAACATAGCTACCCTTTTCATGGCCTTTGGAAGCAAGGCTCTGGGCCCAGTTCAGGGATAATACTTTAATCCTGAATATTGCTCTCCAGCCTGATGTACAAGGACCATTTCCTGACATCTCTTTCATCACAACCTATGTGTTATTGAAAATGGGTGTACCTGAAAGAGAACTGGATGGGACATCTCCAATTAGCACCACAACATCCTGTCTTCCAAATCCTGATGTTTGAGTCCCCTGCCTGAAAAATATGTCTGAAATATCTCTGAGTCTTATATTGAATCTTTAGGGTGTGAGTAGGTATATGAATAGTCACCCAGTGTAGGTCTAAGGAAAGATTGTCAGAGAGTAAATATTTTCATTTGCTTATCAAACAGTATTTTATCATTCAATAATTAGTACTTAATAAGGTGATACATGCTATATTAGCACCGCCATCGCATATACAATAAAACAGGTCCAGGGAGTTTAAGTAGATCAAGGATATATATATATATATATTACCAGGGAGTAGCAGAGCAGGATTAGACTTGATCCTTGATAAAACTCTTTCAGAGTCATTTCTCTAGTTGCTTAGAACACATATAGACAAGAGATTCCTGACATCTAAAACTTACAGCCAAGTGGAATAGATCAGAAACTGAATAGGATATTGATATTTTCCAAAATTGGTTAGCATATGGATGAAGTAGTAAGAAAGGCATCTGAGGAATTTCAAACTCTTTCCTCTTTCCTCTTTCTGCCTTGATCCTGGAGACAGGAATATAGTGGGAATGGACTCTACTATATGGCTAAGGCTCAGTCTGTGGGTGGTAGAGAGTGCATGGCTGAAGTTTTTGAGAGCACCTAAGGTGATCTCACTTTACATGCTTGGCTCTTAGTAGGACATGTAAGGCTGAGCTCCCTCTCTGCTGAGTCTGTAGACTCTTCCATGTTATCAGAATTTTTAATCCCTGCCCTGGTCCCATAGCCCAGTTTCCCAAAGCTGTGGAAAGGATAAACATGTTTCAGAAGCCAGAGGATCTAACAGAGATTGAAGAGGGGGAGAAATGGAGAAATGAGCAACTTCCAGGGGAGAATGGAGTTGAAGTGCCCAGCTTTCTTAAAGACTAAGCATGTAGTAGCCCAGCACTGTTCTGTCATTAGTGAAAAAGTTGACAGGCTAGTCCAATCCATAGAAAAGAAGAAAAAAATGACAATTCTGGATACAAGAATATTAAAGAATTTTAAATATTAAATATTAAATAAATATTAAAGAATTCCACCTAGATTCCACCCAGCTTTCTTTGCATTGATCTTACAAGAAGGTTTCAGTGTATTTCTAAGAAAACATCGCCCCTTTTCATTATTTTCAATATGTCTTTGTATTCAAATAAGACAAGTACACATTCTCAGAGCTGTGTATTGAGTTTTAAAACACACATAAAAGCTGTTACTTTCCAAATGGGATTATAGTAGTAGTGATTATTGGGGTATCTCTTGACACTTTATAATGACAGTTATTGAGTATTGGGTTGGGAAGGAGACGGGTTGGGGATCATTGTGAATTCTTACAGGTAAATGGAAAGGGGCAAGAGCCATTCCAACTGTAAGGTCAGTAGAAAGTCCTGCAGAAGTAAAAAAAAAAAATAATTGAGGCTCAAGAAAATAGGACTCCTGTGGGCAGAACAGGAGGTAGAAACTTCTAAAACAGTCCTAAGTTTTCTATAAATGCCAGTGTAATAGAGAAATAACTAGTGGAGATGACCGAAAATGTGTTCTTGATTTGGGGCCTCAGAGAGAGAGAGAGAGAGAGAGAGAGAGAGAGAGAGAGAGAGAGAACCTGGGAATGATATACTTCTTACAGTATTGAGGGGAGAATGACATGGAATTAGGCGAGTCAACTAAGCAACCATGCCTAGCCAGGGGCATATAGTAAAAACCTAATTCCTAATTTCTTTCTATTGTTCATTACTTTATCTTCAAAAGTTAACAGCCTTGCTTTGTACTATGAACATGAATATAAATAGTAAAAACAAGATTAAAAGATCATTTTACTGTTGTCTGCTAAGGTATTGAGCGCCACAGCCCATTAGAGACTTCAATGACAGATACATTCCATGTTGACATGTTCCAATATGGAAACTGACAACCACATGTGGACACTGAGGCCTTGAAGTGCTAATACACTTAAAAATTAATTTAATGCCTCATGCTTCCTCTATTGAACAAGATATTTATGTAACAGTCATCTGAAACAAAATCCACCATACTAATATTAACTGATTAAAAGTTGTACCTTAGAATTCTCTTACATTCTAGCAAATTTTAGTTGCTTGTTGAAGGACATTAAGCAGACAAGAGAAAAAGGCTTATTGTTAATAGAGAGCACATAAAACAAAGAATAAAGTAATTGATAGTAACCAAGGGACCAGCTGTTTGCCCAGCACAAACAAGATGCTGAACCTCATTAGCCTGTATCAGAATGGCATAGTTTGATTTTGTAGAGAAGTTCAGCGTATTTTCCCCAGCTTTGCCACAGGTCGCAAGCAAGTTGAGAGAAGTGAGTATTATTTATATTCACCTGGCATAATTTGTTATTCTGCTTTTTTTCTGGTAGCAATAATGGAAGTGGCACAGTTAGACCATGTTCTCCAGGGTATAGGTATTCCTGCCAAGAGTGGAAAACTTTCATCTTGCAAAGCCTCAATCAGCCAGTTTCTCATCTGCCTCCCATAAATCATCAGGAAGGAACAAGCTCATTATCTCAGCACCAGGGACAAAAGTCTTTTACATGACACTGAACTTTCTGACGACTGCAAACATGGCAGCTTGCCATCCAATATTTCACAGGTGTGTCGGCTCCTTTAACAGCCTGGGTCAGAAGTTTGAGGCTATGGCCCGAAATTTCAATTTTCTTATGTGCCGTGACTTGCAGTGGGCCCATGTCCAAAGGTAATTGGACCCAGTGGTCTGTGGATTTGCTTGGATGTTTTGTAGTTTTAATAGGTTTGGGAAAAGGGAATTGGGAATTTCTGTTCCCAAAGAAATTCTCTCTAAAGGAATTAGGAAATGTCTTTACTTTGGGAAAGTACTTCCATGCTACTTCTCTGAATGCCTTGGTAGAAGCTCTTTGGAAGAGACTATTAAGCTTTGTTGTGTTAAACATTATAATTATACATATGTAGGCTATAGTGATGTTCCTATACACGTAAATGATGTAGACTATTGGATCAGGGGTACTGGCACTGTCACCTTCCTACCTTAAGGTTTTGTTTTAGGAACATCCACAATCCTTTCCATTAGCTCCTTTGAAACATAACTAGTTGTTGTCACCTATAAAAGTCATGCCACTCTCTAGGGCATTAGAAGCTGTCCTTCCTCTCTAGATATCTATCTTACTTAACCGCTACCTCTCTATCCTCCATTCTTGATCTTTCCTAGCCTCTGCTAACCACTGCATAATCAGAAGCAAAGTAAACCAAATTCTGAGTTCAGAAACAAAACACCATAATGAAAATTTCAATATAACATAGTGCCTGTAAGTGTTTACCAAACTGAATCTCAAAACTCAAGCTAGACATCACGAAGGGAGACTTTTCCCCAAGAGACAGTTTGCAGTAAATGAACCGAAATGTAATACAAGCACATCTAATACTGTGATGCAGAAAAACATCTTTATACCTTCATTCTGTAGTTCTCTCTATATACTAAAGCTGGCTATTTCTAAAATCTTCCAAATTACCACACATGTGACTATCACACACTAGAATTCCCATGATTCTTTGTATACTTTCTGAGTACACAACTACTATTCGTACCATGTGAGGGTGTCCTGAACACCTTCTTCCTGAACCAGAGTTGACATTTTCACGTTTTGAAATAGGAAGAGTTGTATAGTGTAAGAGTATACTGAAAAGGTACATAGACTAAGGAACCTTCTCTGTAATAGGTCAAATAATGAAAAGTTTAGTTGTTGCAACATGTGTCAGTTTTAACTACGCAAATAGGTAGCAAAGTGGAAAAGTCTATGTAATGGGTGAGCATGGCGATGTTCCAGTAAAACTTATGGACACCAAAATCGAATTTTATGCAATATTCATTTGTATTGATGAAATAGTCTGTTTCCTAGGTGCTATTTTCAACAACTTAAACTAAACCCATTGCAACTACTCAAGTTACTAAAGACAAAGTTAGAAAGGTGAAACAAATCTATTCAAAACAACCAAGATGGCAGAGAAGATGTGGCCTGTGTTCTACCACTTTTCTGAATTTCACTCTATGGGCTTTGCACTCAGTGATTAGAATATAAATACCCTATATAATGGCTATAAACATCACAAGGGCTTCGACTTTTGGAGGTACGGCAGCCTTTGTGTTGTTAGTTGTCTGCAGGACTGAGGCCCACATTCTCTTCATGATGAACCTTGTAATAAGCAGATATCCTTTAACAGTGACAGCAAAGTTAAATGTATTTTGTGGTACAGTAGAAAGATCACTGTACAAGCTCTGAAAGAAACCCAGTGCAGCTCTGACCATAAGCAAAGATTTATTCATCTGCATCTGCTCATCTTACAAATGGGAACAATGATCCTTTCCTCCTCTGTAATGGAATTGCTATACAAATATCAAGAGACATTGTGTTTTTTAAAATGCTTGCTAAAGATAAAGATACCGACAGAAAAGTGCATCAGTAGGTTATCCAATAACAAAATGGTCAGCCCTGAAAGCATACATACAAGTAACATTATACAGACCAAGCAGAGTATATATATATATATATATATATATATATATATATATATATATATATATATATATATATATATATAAAATATATATATATATATATAATGTGTATTAATAAAATTTTATTTATTTTTGCTAAATTTTTAGTAATATCCTAAAAGTGCTGGTGTGACATATAATTTACATAATTATGCAGAAAACATACTTTGTAAGTGTATATATATATATATATATATATATATATATATATATATATGCTCATTTGTATCATTGAGCATGGTAACTTATATCATATATGAACACTATAATTTATAAAACTCTCTGCCTGGAATGCTTTGTTTTTTAGTGGCCCTGCTGTTTACCCACACATGAATTGCTTAAAACAATACTGTTTTGCTGAGAATAGTTCTCTCTCTCTCTCTCTCTCTCTTTCTCTCTCTCTCTCTCTCATTACTTATCCCAAATCCTAAAACAGTTAAGGAAGTTGAAATATTTTATGAATACTTTATATAAACATATATAAAACAATGCGTTAAGGATTACATTAATGAAAGACAGAGGCTCCACATGATCAGCTCTTCTTGATATTACAAATTACCAATAACAAGACAGTGACTGGAGAGATAGCAATCATGCATCCTGTGTATGCTCATGCATGTGTTTATGCACATGTATAAAATGAAAGGACTCATGACAACGTCCAATGTCGTGGGGAGTCACTTCAAGAGAGAAAGACACCGTATCACGATTCAGTTTGCTGCATTTTAATTTTGTGATTTTTGCAAAAGGGTTTACTTTTTAACTCATGAGAAATAATTCAGCAATGACCAGTGAATGGAGTGAAAGAGCAAATTTCTGTTTGCTTTTTAGGATATGAAATCATTTGTCCCCTAAATGGACAGATTTAATTAAAATAAGCGAGCAACCAGGGAAACGGAGGAGAAAGACATTTCGACACTATTTTTCTTGCGTAAGGTTTTTCATGTTTTCTTCATAAAAAACTGAATTTCCCTTCTGGGCTTTGCAGTATAGTTTGTATAATTATTTTGGAGAAATGAGAAATATGAGAAGGGAAAATGGGGTATTTTAGAACTGACCCCGAATATACGCTACATCTGGCTGCTTTTGCTAACTCTCCAAGAACCACTCGAGCCTCATAGATGTCAGGAATTACGATGATGTAAAGTTTTATATTTCCCATTTCTGACACTAATTTTCACAATGTTGGCAGAGTCTAGGATCACTTGTTTTTACTCTTTCTGCTGGTTGATGTGTAGGTGTGAGTGTGTGTGTGCGCACATGAGTGTCTGTGTTTTCACAAAGCCCATTTTTTCCCCCATTCTTCTACATTTAAAATGTTAGTATACCTTTGAAAAGGGTAATATAAATATAACAATATAGTATGCTTGGGTAATATAATAACTGTATATTCTCTGACTGGCATGCATGGCTATGACATAGTTACCATGCTCAAGAATCCTGCTTTGGGGGAGACACACCTAATGATTGTCTATAAGCTGAAGTCTGGTGAAAGAGCCTCTATTGATGCTAACCAATGTTTTTCTCATCATATAGATTCTTCTGAGTCTTGGCATGGCTGTTGCTAGCTTCAGCTTTAATGAGAGGAGACTATAATGTTCACTAATATCAGATTCAAAATTTCATAATGTAGAACTTGTTGAGACCATAAAACCTAATGGTGCCAAATATGAGCAGGGAACTCTCCATACATCCTGCCATCTTGTTATAGCAAAACCCTCTGTCAGAGTGATTAAATGCTTAAAAGGGACATGATACGTTCAACTCCACAGACATAGTTTGGAATTGGAACCACAGTTAAAGTAAAAAAATTTTTTTTTGTACAATCTTGTACTTTTCCCAAGACACCAGGTTCAGAGTTTATTAAGACTAATGTCAAGTGCCCATACCATGAAGTACAATCCCAGCCAGTGAATGAAGAATGAAGAATCAGTCATAGGGTCATACCAGCGTGCTTTTAACCCCAGCTCTGCTGCTTCTTCTCACCAGCTGAGTAACATTAGGAAGCCTGCTTATTATCTGTGAGTTCAACTTTCTCTTTAAAATGGGGAAAAAGATTTTACTTTTAGTGGGTAAGCCCCCAAAACTAGAGCATAGATCATGCTTAGGACATTCAAGGTACCCACTGTAGTGCATGACTCAATGTAGACATCCAGTAAATGCTGTTAAACACTAGGAGAATGTCTATTAAGGCAATGAAAAACTCTAGAAAGATTGCTATGTTTTTTATGATATTTCTGAAAAACAAAACAATACCAAAGCAAGGATTAACTTCATGAATGTTTCTTAAAGTCCTCAAGATTCAGTCAACTGGGATAAATGAAGGTATCTAAAGAAGGACTATTCATGAAGTGATGGAATCATATGGAAGAATTTCTTGAGAATCATAATTGAACTGGTCCTCACAGAATTTAATAGATAGGAAGCAGAGAGGGAGGGTTGCAAGGATGGAAAAGTGGGAATCAGATTGTCTGTTTAGTTTGTAAGAGTATTTGTAACTAGACCATGCTTTAACATCTTGAAGGTATACTGGTTATCAAGCGATACTAAAACAAAACACTACAGACAAAATACCTTACACAACAGAAATTTGTTTTTCCACAGTGCTGGAATTTGAGAAGTCCAAGATTAAGGGCTTGGTAGTAATGCTTTTTTCTGAGGCCTTTATCTTGGTTTAAAGATGTCTACTTCTTCCCATTGTTCTCATATGGCCTTTTCTCTGTATCTTCTTGATGTTTCTCATAAGGACTCCAGTCTTGCTGGATTTAGAGTTTACCCTCACAACCTGACTTACCCAAAACTTCCTTTTTAATGCTCTTGCTTGAAAATTTAGTTACAATGGATATTAAGGCTTGTATTACTCAGGGTTGTCCAGAGAAATAGAACCAACAAGTTACATCAATACAAAACTGATATGTCAGTTTTTTTATGATTGTATGATTGTGTACATGTTTCTGTGAGTATATGCACATAGATGTGCATGCTCTAGAGGTCAAATGTTGATTTCTAGATGTTTTCTTCAGAAGCTCTACATATTATTTTTTGGGACAGTCTCATTGACCATGGAATTAATTAATTCTGCCAGACTAGCAGATGAGAAAGCCCCAGGGATCCCTTGACACTGTTTCTTCAATGCTGGAATTACAGGAGTGTATTGTCACACCCAACTTTTACATGGGTGCTAGGGATTGATCTTTGGTCTTTTTGCTTGCACAGCAAGAACACTAGCAACCATTTTTTTCAAAATGGGAATGGACTTACGACATCTGAGAAATCTTAAATTGATGGTGTAGTCTAGAGAATCAGTGATGTGAGTGTCACAGCTCAAAGTCCAGAGACCTTTGTGGGTGCTTGTGAACGTTTAGAAGTGTGAAGAATGAAATACTTGGAGATCTGATATCCAAGGGCAGGAAAATTTGGGCGTTTCAGTTTTAGAAGAGGAAATCAATTTACCCTATTCTGTTTTTGACCTATATCAGCAGAGTGAGTTCTGCTCAGTTGAATTGTGTAAAGGCAGTGTGGTTGTTTGAATAAGAATGGCTCCAAAGGCTCATGTATTCAAATCTCAGTCCCTAAGTAGTGGAACTATTTGGGAAGGGTTGGGGGTGTAATCTTATTGTAGTAGGTGTGGTCTTGTTGAAGGAGGTATATCACAGGCGGTGGGTGGGCTTTGAAGTATCAAATGTCCATGCCAGGCCTAGAGTCACACTATTCCTACTGTCTATGGATCAGGATGAAAAGTTCTCAGCTACTGCTTCAGAGTCATACTTGTCTGTTTTTCACCATGATAGTCATGGACTCCCTCTAAAAGAGTAAACAAGCTCCAATTAAATGCTTTCTCTTACAATAGTTGCTTTGGTAATGTCTCGTCACAGCAATAGAGCAGCAAGAAGGCAAATTTGCCTTAGGCTACTGGATCAATTGCTAGTCTCTGGGATCAAATGCCCTCAGATGTAACCAGAAGTACCGTGTTTCCAGTCATTTGAGTATCCTTTAACTCAAGTGAGGTGACTCCTGAAATTAATCTTCATAGGGTCTCAGTGTATACATTTAAAAGGCAACACATGTAGTTCATAGCAATGATGAATCCAAAAGTGGGAAAACGGGCCTTTGTTGAAGCTTGGTGAACTTGGGGCTCAAATGCATACATAGTTTTCCTGTCCATTAGTTGTGAGATGTTGAATTGGAAACCCTCTATTAACAATTAAAACTTATGTTTCAAACGGAAACAGTAATACTTTGTAAGAAGTTGTTGAGAGTCAAATTCAGTGCTGTAAGTGAAAATACCCGTCAGGACACTGCAAATCATAATGAGCTTGTCTAGTGCTTATTCTGTGTCTTCAATACTTTCCCTTCTCCTCATACTTCCATTGATTATTTGCAGAATACTATTGGAAAGAATTGGGTCTGATTCCATTATTTTGCAAAGACAACAGCAAGGGCAATCAGAGCCACTGGCACGAATGTTTTCTCATCTTACTCTTATAATACCACACTGTAGACATGTGTTCACAATGGGAGATTCAACAGAAGCTAGCTATAGTGTAGGCTCCTAGAGAGACTGAAGCAACTGGCAGACTCCAGCATTGCTCACAGCAGCTAGAGAAGGGTGTGGGTAGTTGTTTTACTCTTTCATGAAAGTTGGACCACTATGCATCTGAAAGCTCTAGCATCACAAAAGTCATACCTGGGCAGTCTTTAGTATTCATTGGATAAAGCATCCCAAAGACAGAACCCAATGGATAACTTTCTTGGAAAGTACATTTGATTCCACAAAACAGTCTCTTTAAACTTCTATAACTTCATGAAATTCTACCCAGAAGAATGTAATTTTTATTTTAAAAAATATGTGTTGTAGAGCAAAGATCATCTGTAAGTGAAGGATGCCACCCAGAGACACTTCTTGCCCAGGGTCAGGGTGGAGGTGCATGGAAGAGAAAGGCAAAATGAATGGGTGTTTAAGACTAGAAGCTGTTTGGCATACAAAAGAAAGTGGGCAGTTTACAATGCCTTGAATGCAATTTCAGGCCTGCCACTATCCTTGGAGATTTCCTTGTGCCTCCGTGTTGTACAGTTCATCTTCCTCCTACTGCGACCCCTGACAAGTCATTGTTCATGGAAGACACCTCCAGAGCCAACCTTCAGTATTTACAATGGAAATCTACTCTCTCGGGGAGATACATGTAGAATAGAGCACAGCTCTGCTTATTAAAAAGCAAATGCTCTTTTCTGAGAGGGTCAGAAACAGTTCCTCTGTTGGTGGTTTGCACACCAGACCCCTGCCCCTCCCCTGTGCCTCCCCTGTGACTTGCAGAGTTGTTTACTTTATTACATTATTTACATTTTTGGATTGTTCCAGGGATTAATTGTTATTGTGGCCGAGATTTAATTAGCGTAAACTCCAGTCACAGCTTAATATAAATTAAATTGTAAGCCATTTCTCTTTGAGAAATATTACGATTTATTAGTGGGTCCCCAGAACTAATTAGTCTTAGGGATGAATTGCAGAGTTAAGTGCGAGGAAGGTTTGTTTACTAGCATTTGTAATTATATCCAGCACATTCCTTCTGTCCCTCTAAGCTCTCTGTGTTTACTTGGGCCATTAGCCTGGATGTTGAGAAGACAATATCTTTGCCAAAGGCCTTAGAAAAGCCTTCATGGGTCACTGAAAGAGAAATTAGCTCCAGTAAGAGAAAATAGAGAAGTAATTGGGAGAGTCTGAGAGAGAGGGGGGGGGGAAATGGTCAAGTCACAGCTCAGGAATTCAATTTCTGAAAAAGAAGATGAAAAAAAAATAAGTGTGAAAAGAGCCTTTACGTATAAGAAATATGAAACTACTCTCTTACAAATCTCTAAATAAGCAAAAGGGGCTATGAAACATCCCCACCTGTACTATGGAGGAGGAAATGCTAACACATGCTCTGTGCACAGCCAGATTAATCTTCTGAAAGAAATACCTAGTCATGTGATCCCCTGGCCAAAGAATAAACAGAGGGGAATAGGCCTCGGAGTCAGAGAGTTTGTGCGCATGTTGATTTTCCATTTATTCTATTTGGCTTTGGGCAATGCACTAATCTCTGCCTTCCTTCCTTTTATATTTAAAGATGTAATGATAGGACCTCCCTCAGGATCAGGTTCCTTGCGAGGGTGAGAAGAAGAGGTGTGACACTCAGCCTATGGACCTGGGATGAAAATCAACCTTGACTCTGTTGACAGTGTGGTCCACAGCAAGGAAGAACGCCATAGCAGTAAAGAGATACACTTCAAAGGGGCACCTCTTCAGACAACGTGGGCTCAGGATCTGCCTGCTAGGTTCTGCTCATGGTTCTTCTCCCTGTATACTTGACTAAAAATAAATAAATAAATAAATAAATAAATAAATAAAAAAAAATCCATCCAGCAGCAATAGCCACATCATGGACTGAACACTGGGCTGCCTTGAACTTTCTCCATCATTGTAAGTTTGAATACATTATTAAGTACTCTAAGATAAGAATAAATTAAAATGAAATAAAAAAGGATTTTTTTTTTTACCAGAATGTAACATATATGGCCACCAGGCTATATATACATTTTTGGATTGTTCCAGGGATTGTTATTGTGGCTGAGATTTAATTAGTGTAAAATCCAGTGTCAGCCTAATATAAATTAAATTGTAAGCCATTTCTCTCTGAGAAATATTAGGATTCATTAGTGAGCCCTATTCCCACTTGAAACCCTAGGAACATGGTCTTCACTGTCTTCCTTTCTATTTCTTTCTGAGATCCCACCAGAACCAACCATTTAGCCATTGTAGCATCCTAGCCTTTGCCTAATTTAGTTCCCCAAACTTCCTCAAATTCCTTTCAGATATCAGTTCCAAAAGTTTAAGAACCAGCAATCAACAGAAACACGTGGTGGGACTCATGCCTCTAGCTGCATATGTAACAGAGGATGGCCTAGTTGGCCATCAATGGGAGGAGAGGCCCTTGATCTTGTGAAGATTCTATGCCCCAGTACAGGGGAATGTCAGGACCAGGAAGTGGGAGTGGATGGGTTGGGGAACAGGGGGAGGGAATTTTTTGTAGAGGAAACTAGGAAAGGGGATAGCATTTGAAATGTAAATGAAGAAAATATCTAATTAATTAATTAATTAATTAATTAATAAGAACCACACTGTCGGCTTTAGTCACAGTAAATCTCCATGTTCTTCAATTCTAATTTACTGTGAACAATTTAAGGGAGGATTTATTTTGGCTCATGGCTTCAGCCCATGGTCATTTGGTCCCATCATAGATGTCTATGCATCACAGTGGGAGAGCAAAGTAGGACAGAACTCATTATCTCATGATTAGATCCTTTAAAAGCTCACCTCCAGTGACCAACTTCCTTCCACGAGGCCTCACTTCCTAAGAGCCCATGTAGCTATGAACATCAGTGACAGGAATACATTGATCAAGTGAGTAGTCTCATGACCCATCAGCTGGAGACCAAGACTCACATACATGAAATCTTTTTGAGGAATATATCATATTCAAACCATAACAAAGTATTGAAACTCACCAGCATGACCCTATGTATCCTGTGCATGAAATGAAAGAATTTGGTGAGATAACTCATTAGTATGATTCCTACTTAATAATGTTTTTGTTTTATTCATCCTATTTTAATCTCAGTGCTGCGTTTTCATGATACAAAAATCATCAACATGATAATTAAAACATCAACAAAATAAACTATGTTTTCAGGTACTGAAATAGGGGGAAAACACTTATTTTTCCAACTTTTTTTTCTGTTTCAATATAATTCTGGACAGCAGATTAATCTATACATAAATTTTAAAGAAAACTCAAATGAAGCAAACAGTTGAAAACTTGGAAGATGCAACTAATCTCCCAGTAAATATCTTTCCCTTGCTACAAGCCACCTTCAGTTTTTCTTAAAAGTATCATAGGGAAATCTTACTAGATAGTATCAACTATGCTGAGTTTTAACATTGATGCTGACCTTTATGGGGAAAATTCAAAGAGAATTTTGATGTCAACAGAGCACCTTCTTTTAAATAAAACATGGATGACTGCCACTTATAACATGATAGCGTCCGCATTTGTGGAAGACATTAATTTTCAAATCTGTGCCTGACCTTCTCTTCAGAGGTCTGCTGCTGCATCGGGTTTGGGAGAGTGCTTTCTGAAAAAACAGTGTAAATAGCCTGTGTTTTGTAAATTACCTAAATTACTAAATGGGCATTGGCATTTTTGAAGAATTAAATTTACCTTCTGTGACCGTGTGAGCAATTTTCTTTCCACAGGTCATTTCCTCAATCCTAAACTCAGCCCGTCTACAATAACACACTTCAAACGTTTCTGATGGGGAAGAAGTAGGATTTTAAAACTTCAACTTATCAGCCAGCCCTGGGCTTCCATAACACAGTAGTTCAATGCATAAATCAGCATATAAGTGCTAAGGTCAGCCATTGGGGGAGAGCCAGATAGTGTTTGACAAGATAGCAGAATTAGTCCACATACAAATACTGCATTGTTTTGGTAAGAATCACGGAAGCATTTATTTTAGGGAATCCGTTTTACAGGCGTTTGCACAATCTTTAATTTGAAGTTAGATGGAAGAGAGCCAGCTCCTTCAAATTGTGGACTATGAAATGAGCTTAAAAGAGTTGATAGAAAGCATTTAGTGTTTCTCCATTTTTAAGGATTAGCATCTTTGAAATAGTAACTGCTGCCTCTTCACTGACATTTCCTGTTGCCCCCACCTTTCACAACTTGAGTTTTAGTTAGAAGATATGATGATGAACATTGTAGCTATGTTTAGAGTGCTTGGTACATGCTCTATTCTAGGAACTTTAGAGGATCATGCATGTTAGCACTACAAACCCTCAGTCTCAAGCACATACTAACAGTACTCCTACTTCAGAGCCAATGTAACAGAGGCACAAAGTCCTGCTCTGGCTCCACATGCCTTGTTTCAATATGGACCAGCTTAATTATTTGAATAGCTTTGAGTCAGTAAGGTCTGTATTAGGGCCTGAAATTGTTACAGTTTAACAAGTTCCCAAGTGATCTTGAGGCTGTGGTATGTATTGCTATGCCTCTGTAAAAACCTACCACCCAGAAAAAAGGATTTTGATGGCAGAAAAACCAGTGAAGCCTTTCAGGGTTTTACATTGCGAAGATTCTGAAGGTGAAGCCACGGAGGGCTGTAGAAAGGATGCAGGAAGCACTCACCCCTGCCTGGCACCACTGAAGCCTACCAGAGACAAGGAAAAACTTTTCGAGGTAGAAGGGATGGAACAATTTATAGCAGACACTGATGGGTTCCTGAGATGAACGTGCCATTTCTGTACTCCTCCTTAGGAGAGGCAAGAGGGCCCAAGCTCCTGAGCAGACCTGTATTTGCATTTAGCTAGTCTCTGGCCAATGAAGTGAGTGGAAGGGTTGCAGGGCTCTTTTCCAGTGCTCCACAAAAAGTGTGACAATTTTAACCAATAATACTGCTTAGAGGGAGCACTGTTTATTCAAAATGGTCTTTCTAGGTTTGAACAAATAAGACTTGCATTTACTGTCAGGTGGTGCCCACAGGAGCTGCAAGGCCCCAGAGTTCTTGCTGCTTAGCTTGCTTCGGGACAGACCGCATAGATCATCCCTGTAGACAGACATATATCATTTCAGAACCTCAGCAAGAGGCCAAAGTAAGAAAAATCTTTCCACGCTGAAAAATCATTTCAACACTTTGGACCAGGATATGGCTGGAAGAAAGCAATTGTCATAATGAGAATAGATCCGAAATAAGGCTGGCCATGAACTGGTGGCTAAAATAATTAGAGAAATAAGAATGTCTCATGGATGCTGTGTGTCTATTCTTTGCCACTTCTTCCATTCGATAAGAGCCACATCACCCCTCTTCTGAAACTTAAAGGCTTTCTTGGAGTAAGGAGGTGGGTGAGTTATAGCCAGTATCTTGAGGGCTTAATATGACTAGCTTGTTATTTCTTGTTTGTGAGTTTGGGGGGGGAAATCCATTTGCACCACAAATTGATTGCTGTATAGTAATTTAGAGAATGCTGCTGCAGGGGACATCTGTGTCACACACACTGATGAAGAGACCCAGGGGCAGGTTTAAAGCCAAACCATCATGAGTCAATAGAGGTGACCCTCCTAAAAGATGGGTGTTGACAGAAGTCATTGTAGAATTTGGAAATACCGCTTCTGGACTGTAAAGGAAGTTAGTTTGAAATAGAGCAACTGCATGCTTTAAATTTACAAGGCAGAAATAAAATAGGTGACAGAAAGGAGACAGAAAGGACAAATGTGGCTGTGGAAGGGTTTATAGATGCAGTTTGTCTGGGATTCAGACTTTCTTTCCTTGGGAAGCAAAGGGAATTCCAGGGTTATCAGCGCAGAGGAGCAAGGTAACAGGAAGGAACTACCTGGGTGAAAGCATCCACCTTGACCTTCAGAGAAGGAGTAACTTGGAGCTTGGGTAGAAGCCTAAAAAAGCCCATAGGGTTTCAAATTTATAAAGCAAACATTGGCCCTGGCATCCCTATGGCATACTTCCCTATAAAGTGTTAATACCGTCACACTAAACACACCACATTTAGTGTGTCTGTTACCTTTTTCCCCTCTACAAATGATCAGGGAATAATACATTTGTCACGGTGCCAAAAATCAAGTCCTCATGCTTGAGAACTGCAAAATAATTCAGATGGAAAAGTGATAATAGATAATGAGAACTTTTAATTAAATGGAAACATTTTGATTCTTTCTAAAAAATGAATTCAAATTTGCAATTTTGTTCATCTAGTATGTAACCTTTTAAGAATGAATTTTTTTTTCAGCTTCCTTGTGGAAGTAGATGTGTCACAGTATAGAAATCCATATTTTCTTCCCAAGCAACAGGACTTTAAGTTTACTAAGAGTAGCAACGTACCGAGCCCAAATTCTATGTTTTAGTAAGATAGTAATCTCTTTTGCAAATAGGCACATCATTTGACTAAATTATGGCTGACAAGGAAAGCATAAGGTGGTACATTACTTCTAGAAATATCCCTGTAAAGGGAAAAATAGAAAGTTTAGCAATTTGTAGTTTGGAGTCTCTACTTTTGTTGGTCTAACATGAAGCTAGTTTCCTAAAACTGGGATTTTATAATTGATGAGAAGGATTCATAGAACTTGTAGGGTAGCGCTGTTGCTCTCACACAGATGGTTATAGCAGAGGCAGGATACAAAGTAACGTTGGATCAGGTAAGAGGTACAGGGGATCCACATGCACATGGCTTCTGCATAGTCACTCCCCATAAAGCTGTGGGCCACGTCAACACAGTCTGGTTTTGCTAGGTGATAGTCACATGGAGTGCTAGCCACTGGGAAGGGTCACTTGAATGTTGTTTAGAATTTTTTCTCCATTAATTAATTTATCCATTTTACATCTCCATTGTTACCCTGCCTCCATGTCTCTCCTCACACAATCTCTCCTCCTATCGCCCCTCCCCTTCTCTTCTGGGAGGTGGGTCGCCACCATGTCCCCCAACCCTGGCATATCAGCTGTGTAGAATTCTTACTGGAGCCTCATCACATATTTACCAAATGACTGACCAGTAGTTTCCAGTCTCTCTTGTAATTTGAGCCTTATATATATTAACCTATAGCCTTATTTCCCCTGGAAATCATAGCTGACACTTCCTGTGTCCTAAACCTTGAATGACATTGTTAGCTCTTTCAGTAAAGTCTTAGTTACTGTTCTGTGGCCATGCTAAGAAACCATGACCCAGGAAACTTATAGATGAGTTTACCTGGAGCTTATAGTTTCTGAGGGTGAGCCCATGACCATCATGATGGGGGGTGTGGCAGCAGGCAAGAAAACACAGATGTGCAGCTGGAACAGTAGCAGAGAACTTAGCAGGAAGATAACACAGAGCAGAGAGACAACCATGAAGCAGAGAGAGCTAATTGGCACGATGTGGAGTTTTGAAATCTCAAAGCCCACCCTGAGTCATGCATCTCTTTGAGCAAGGCCATACCTCCTAATCCTTCCCAAACATTTCCACCAACTGTGGACCAAGCTTTCAAACATATGGGTGGGATTCTCACTCAGTCCACCACAAGTGGCTGTAGCTTCCTCTCAAAGACAGACTTACCATATAGAGGAGTCCAGAGACTGAGGGACATCCTCCAAGTGGCTGAAGACAAAGACCAAACATTTCTTTGTAAGTTGAGTTCTTCACTGTGGAGACTCAAAGATTTCTTTGTTTCTTTCTCATCCTACCTAGGCCAGTTTAAAGAGGTGAATCTCTTAGAGTCATCCTCTAGGGGAAAAAAAAATCCACATCCAAGAGTTGTTGGAATGGTTTGTGTAGGAACCTGCATCAATCGTTGGTTTCATGTTGCAGAAGTCACCCACCAGCAAAGACTATTTTATACAAGTGAGAAATGGAAATTTATCTTACTTAAGCCATTTGACTGTTTGTTCTTTGCAATCATTAAATATAATCCTAACTGAAACTGCATGTTCTTGACATTCCAAATTAGAAAGATAATGCCTACACGCTTGCTTTAAAAGTGTGCTTATTTTTAAAACCCGCACTAATTGTATGAGATACATGATTCCAATTTTCAACCTCAAGATACACATTTTTTTTTGTGAGAAGTATTTTAGTTGCATTTGGAAAGATAGTTCTTTATGAAATCAAAAGTTCTATGTTCAGTCTGAGTGTCTCTTAGTTTTCATCAGTGAATTCAAGGTTCATTTTTACTAAGGACACATTTGACTGCTTTAGGCATGCTCATTGTGGGTGAATTTACACTTTTATCACCGGACTAACATTTCCTATGGTTTTAGTCACTATACATTTATGTCATGAAGGCTCCCCTCTCTTTCTCATTCCTTGTGACAGGACACTTTCCTGACAATCACATTCCACACAGTCACCTCTTGGTGTGCTTGTTCACTCTGTCCCCATCCAACTGGATCTTTCTTGCCCCATCACTCATAAAACCGAGTTACAATAGCTATAATTCTCTTGCAATCAGTCAATTGCTGCAGTTCACAAATGGTTTATTAGACTGTTAACCTCCATTAGCTGAGGAGTTAGGTCATTAGCTGCCTCTGATAACCATTTCTCAAGGTTTATGACTTAAATGATCATTTAAATACCGACGTTTATTCTTTCATGTGGATTGAAACAAAGTTTCAAAAGAACTTAAAACTCAGGGGTAAAATGAGTAATATTCATTAAGAGTATCTATAAACTTGGAGCTCCAATTTAGTTCAGGGACCTGACATTTGTTTTAAAATTTCCAGACTCTGGTGATGTTCATACTCAGTTTCAACCATGCATCAAGATAGTATTCTCAGTGACAACAAAGGTTTGTCTTTTGTGGATTAGGGGTGGGGAGGTAAATTGCCTTCCTTGTACTCTCTAATATTATGACGTAAGCTTTGTATCTTCAAAGGCCTGTGACTTTTTGTTGCTAAGCCATTGTTTACTGCAAAGGTGCTCCTTGACTTATGCTGGAGATGTATCTTGATAAATCAATCATAGATAGAAATATTGTAAAGAGAAAGATGCATTGTATACCTTCCCCCTACTGGACATCATTTCGTAGTAATAATGCACTCTGTTGAGTACTGTAGGTTTTTTCTTTCTTCAGCATTGTGCTCATTACTGACCCATATCACGAGATATTATACTATTGCTGTCATGTGACAAGACTTCCTATAAAGACATAACACACATGTCTACTCATCCCATATAGGGGTCCCAGGCCAGACCAAAAGCATGGATAACAGCACAATCCAAGTTGCTGAACCAGTAAGTTTTATTGGGATTGCTTCTAGGGGTATGGGTGAGGGATTGCTTACAGGAGGAGAAATGACTCAAAGACACAAAGATCACTCCAGCATGGTGACAGCCCACAAAAGCTAGGAATTTCTAGTGCACTGCACAGATTACAAGCAGCACAAAAATTTGGAGAGCATCATTTCTAAGTAACTCGGTTGGTCTAAACCTTTTCCAGGCAGCTTAGCCGATTACTGTTTCTTCCAGGCTGCTGGACTGGTCTCAGGGTGCTTTTACAACTTGACTTGTCTGAGAGGAGCTTTCAGCACCCTTTATTGCTTACTCTGGGAGGGACCTAGTGAACCTTGTCAGTTTCAAGGACTTTCTGAAGCTACTTTGAGTTGTTTACCTTCTGGCTAAAGGTGATACCCTGTAGAAAAGAATGTTTCAAACGTCTATACAACAATTGACTATTGCTACCTTAGGAAGAAATTTAAATTTCAAATACTAATTATGGTTTTCACAGAACACATATGGACTTTTCTACCACGGCATAAAATAAAGTACAATGCTAAACTGAATTACTGTGAACTAGAGACTATCAATACTTTAATAATTTTCTATAGTAAGAAGTGAAGTCTAAGTCAGGTGTAAAAGTACAGACTTGTAATTACAGTAGCGACTCGGGAGGACTATAATGCAGCCTTACACCCCCCCCCCCCAAAGCAATATGATGTTATGCTAAGTTGATTTCTTATTCTTGCTGGAACAATAGTAAGAAATCTGGGATGTGGTAGAAGTTTTAGGGATGCTGGAATAAGTAGATCAGTGAGTGTACCTTTGAAGATTATGCCTATCTTTCTTTTTCTCTGATTCTTGTCCATCCACCAAGAAGTGAGTGGCTGCTACGTATCCCTAAAGATGTGATGTTCTCTCTTACCAAGACCCAGACTCCCCAGAATCAAGACTTATGGACTGAGCTTTTTCAAACCACTAACCCAGATAAGCAATTCTTCCCTCAGCTTGACTTGCTTTGTAATTTTGGGCATCACAATAAAATCTGACTCTCTTAACTTCTATTTTACATCTGTGATAGTTTCCGATTCATGTGGGCTTCATATATCAAGGAGGTTGTATCTCTGGACAATTTTGCTTCTTAAGATTTTAGGGGAGCAGTTTCACCTTGAAGCCTTATGCATCTAAGCAAAGTAGATGACTTGGATTTTTACAGATTTTTTTTTTTCATGTAAGAATGGGAGGACAATGTGTAAGCCTTTATATGTCAGAGCTAAAAGTATATGCCCTTTTGTAATAGGCTACTTTGCTGAAGAAACTAATTGAAAATGAATTAAAGTTTGATTTATCAGATGTAGTCACAGTCTAAAGAACTGAGTTAAATTTAAAAATGTCATTATTCATTTAAAATATTCGTTGTCCATCTAGATCACCTCTTCACTGCCCACAAGACTTTAAAGTGAATACCAATTTATTCAATATTCTTTGAGAAGGGAAGAAGATTTGATTGCTGAAAAGGCTGGGAACTGTTGTATAGGCATACATTTTTTTTCCCAGCCTACTTTAATAAGGGTTCAAACTCTCCTCTTGCCACCACCCACTAGAAGTAGTGGAAAAGTTATTAGGACACAGGGGAAGTAGACCTGTTTAGAAATAGTTCTTTGGGCACAAGTCCAATCTTCATTATCAAGAATTTAGCAGTTTAGTCCAGTAGCAAACATCCAATAGAAACCAGCAGCTGGAGTCCAGTGTTCTTGGCAGACAAAACACAGGAACCAATAGCTGCAGTCCAGTCCACTTGGCAGACACCACACAGGAACCAGCAAGAGCAGTTCAATCCAGAAGAAAGCCCAAGGATAGCTTATGGGTAGCCAATAGGCCCGAGGCTGCCATGGAAGCATCCAGAAGCCGCAGGAACCTCACAAGAAGTTCTTTGGTGAACATCTCTCTATGGCATCACCACAGGGGGAGGTTAGCAATGCAATGTAAGGAGAAACAATACATGCGTGTCATTGGCGATAAATAGCGAGATGGAGCAAAGCTAACCAATACTTGAGCTTCCACTGTCTGTGGGGTCATATTTGTATTCTTTCTGAACATCAGGTGTTCTTTCACATGTTTGCTATAGCAACACATCCTTTCACCTGTGTCTGCTTCAGGAAAATATTCTTTCACATGTCTGCTTTAGCAAAAACATCCTTTTCACCTGTGTGTCCCAGCAAAATATCATTTGACCATTTGACATAATTGACTTTGCAAAGAAACCAGAAGTTTAAACTTCATTATTAGTTTCTCTATCAATGTGCTGCAAAATACAACATTCTTTAGTATCCTTTTTAAAACAGTGGGGCAAAGAAATCTACACTAAACGTCACATGCTTATTTTACATTTTTTATAGTGAATCCTTTCTGGATTTATCTATCTGTAGGATATTTTCATCTTCTTACACAGTAACATTTGTTAGACTAAATCATGGCACCCTAGTCCCTGGCATTGAGTACATATTAATGTTACCTTACTAATTTGGGGTATACTGCAGATGTGATTCAGTTACAGGTTTGGAGATGTGGAGGTTATACTTCGTTAAATGGCTAGGCTCAGTGTGATCACAGGAGTCTCTTGGAGTGGAAAAGATATTCAGAAAGCAGAGAGAAGAAAAATCATATGAAGGAAATTATTTGAAGGCAATATATATATAACACACACACACACACACACACACACACACACACACACACACATTTGAGATGTTCCTGTCTCTGAGGATAGAGAAAGAGACCACAAGACAAACCAGGGTGGAGAAATAGGTAAAAATTAATTCTCTGTGATCAACCCTAAAGTAAATTGCATTTCTCACATTTATGGCTTGGAAAATAAAATTCAAATATTTAAAATCCCAGTTGCCAAAATGAATAACAATAATTACAGGAAATCAGATATATATGGTCATCCTAATTACCATGTTTTTCCTTTTGCAATATAATTAGCCTTACATTATTATTATTTTTAAATGTGAAGGAAGGACTTTCCCAGCTGGTTTTGGGCCTTTAATGTTCTGAGGATAATTATATCTTCTAAGCAACACTGTCCAGAATCTGAGAAAAGGAGGATTAGATGCCGAGTCGCTTGCACTGAGAAGGGGATCCAACGACGGATTTGCTGAAGTCGGCTCTCAAGGCCTTTGTTAGCTACTGAGCCAGCAGAGGAAAAAAAAATACCCTGTATTGTGTTTGTCATTGGCAGGGATGACTGGCCATGCTGGCATGTGCTTTCCCAAGTGTGTGCTATACTTTCTCAACCCTGGTACAGGTTAAAGCTTAATATTGAAGGCAATGACACCCTAAGTGGTTATTGAACAGAAGGCTATGGATTTCTCCACCAAGATTACCAATCCTTCATTGTCAGCTAGAGTTTATGGTTGGTCTCAATATTGTTCTAAACTAAATACATAAAGAGCCACCACTGTCTCAGGCAGATCATTGACAAGACTACAGAGAGGCAATGAAGGGGCTTGC
This sequence comes from Mus minutoides, assembly GCA_902729485.2. Classification (NCBI taxonomy): domain Eukaryota; kingdom Metazoa; phylum Chordata; class Mammalia; order Rodentia; family Muridae; genus Mus; species Mus minutoides. The sequence goes on along the minus strand of LR750406.1, from coordinate 460,918 downwards.
TATAGCATAACTCTGGCCATAAAGGAACAGCAATAGTCCACTTTTATTAAGAAAGAAGCCAATTGCACAGTATGCCACTATGGGACATCCTTTTTGATCACAGTCTGAGAGCAATTAGGATGGGTTGCAAACTCTAGGAGGGTCTTACTTGCCCCTTTTACTGTGTACTGTAATTCCATTTACTATTTGCTAGATGCATATAGGGCTTTGAGATAAGTTCCCTTGGTAGCAGTTTCTGGAAGCTAATTAAGTATTGCATAGAAAATTATATCCCTATATCTGCTTTAAATTTGCTGCCCATTAATTTGGAGCAGCCCCTGTTTCTGATGCTATAGGAGAGTGAAATTAGATGTAATTTATAGCTCATTTCTGTACCATTTATTGCTTTATGGCTTTGGAAGGATAAAGCTTCCAGTTGTTAATTAGGTCCCCTCCAAAACAAGGGGATAACAAGATGAAAATGCCCCCCTTTTGTGCTTTGGTGACAGCAGAATTAAAGCCTTCATTTAGATTCCTCTCGTTATCATCATCGTATACTGGGTGTGCAAAGGACTCCTTTATAAATCATATTTCTCTTTAACAGAGAAGTCTTCTTGCCTGGCCACCATGATCAAATCAGCTACTTAGAACCAAAGTCTACGTAAGTTGTTCTTGTGATGTCTCTCCTCCCAAGACTTAGCTCCTTCTTTGCATTCTTGAGCTTGTGTCTAGAAGGTTCTGCTAGATTAACTCTAGTTCAGAGTTCGTGTTAAAATACACCAGTTTTCAAATGGCTGCGAAAGTATTAAGATTGACTTAACCAAGTTATGAATCTTTATTTGGGACCCAGTACATTGCCATTGGATAAGATAGGGGTCCTTATCTCTCAGAAGGATGGGCAAAGATTCTGATGGATGAGCATCTATAAATACTGGCCATGGGTACTTTCTCACCATGCTATCTTTGAAATACCCTGAAGCTTTTTGTCCTCCATGCTGTCATGGTTTCCCACCCAGGACTCTAGCTATCAGGTTATTTGAAGGTTTCTTTTTCCTTATCCAGTTTCTCTCTGCTGGAGTGTGGTTGTACCCTACATAAAACTAAAGTGGATCCTTTCACAGAATACCTTGCTACATCTATGTCCTGAAGGTTCTGCACTCAAGTAGCTCTTTTCACAATGTCTGTAGCTCATTTCTCCATGAATGTTGATCCAGGTCCAGGAGCTCACTTGAGAGTAGATACCAGTGCCTTCTAAAGTCATATTTCAGGCACTATGAGGAAAATTAAGCAGGCAAAAAACCCCAATTGTAATGATGGGAACAATAATCAGAATCATCAAATGTGAACCACATATCTATCTAGCGTCTCAAGTGCAGGTAGAAAGGAAGGCAAGCAAATGCACAGGAAAAATAAATGTGTAACTGTAATCACACTTGGCCACAGATATGTTTGCTGATAATGTGAATGTGTGAGCTGAATTATCAGTGTCAGATAGCCTTGATTGCAGATAACAGCTCAGATCCCCCAAGTTTCTAGTCCCTCCCTCTCCCAGCCATAGATTACCCCAGTGTCACAACTCACTCGGTTACAGCCCTGCCACTGTGGGGGATACTGTTTGCTTGACTGTTGTATCCCTCCTTCTGCAGAATGTAGTTCCCGAAGTCAGTGAAGTTGTTCATTTGTAATAGAAATAGAGCAGTGTGATGGGGTGTCTGTGACCCTAATGATGCCTACTGATCCTGACTGTGCTAATGAATGAGTTAGACGTCGTAAGCAAGTGACAAACACCAACCTGCTGAAGTGTCACAAGCTAATCAGAATTATAAGCCAGGAGCAAAAACCAAACGAAGGGTGAAGTGGGGTTCGGAAAAGTATGCTGACATAAGAAAGTCATGGGAAAGTATAGGAACCAGACAACTAAAATAAAGAGGCTGTATTTCATTGGATAAATGTATGAAATACTCAAGAATAAAGAATAATGATATGAACATATCCTAAACTTTATGGTGGCTTTAAAAGTATACAAGTTTACTCTTATGTCATGTTTTAGATTTCAGAGGGCAGTACCTCAAAAACAAAACAAAAGAAAACAAAAGAAAACAAAACAAAAACAAAAAAAAAGCCCCTTCTTAAAACCAATGTATATATTTTCTCTACATGTTGATATCACATAATGACTCATACATTATTTGCTTATGTGTGTACAAGTATGTATATGTACATGTACATGCATAAAGAAGCCAGAGGTCAACCTCACTTGTCTTCCTTTACCACTTTTTACCTTGGTTCTTTTACCTTGGAGCTCACTGAGTAGACTGGACTGGCTGGCCAGAGATTCTCCCTTGTCTCTCTCTGCCTTGCTAGTGAGGGATTATGGGTACCAGCTCCAGTGTCTGGTCCCCAACACCTACATAAAAATCCAGACTCTGGAGCTGGTACCCATAATCCCTCACTAGCAAGGCAGTGTCACATGCTCCTTCAACTGGAATTGAAACCAAGAAGTTATTTCTTGGTGCTAGCATTCCTGGTAGGCATCTTGCAGTACAAAAAGAGGATCTGCCTGCAACCAGAAAAGACTTAGACATGGAGAATAAAAAACTTTGGAGAGAAGGCTGCATAGTAAACTTCAGAGTCTCTGAATGGAAGTCCAAGGCTCATATTATTCTTGAACTTCAATCAATAAATCTCCTTTTTGCTTAATCCAGCCTGGGTTGATTTGCCAAAACTTGTGACTGAAAGAGCCCTACACAACTATCAACTACCTCCTCTCTCTCTCTCTCTCTCTCTCTCTGTGTGTGTGTGTGTGTGTGTGTGTGTGTGTATAAAGTATGCATGTGATGGGAATGAACCTAGAGCCTCATGCATGTCTTAAACAATGAGTCTCTTGAACCTCAGGTGCATATGGCTATGGCTGATTTTAGAACTGAAAAGTAAAGGCATTGAAGGGGAAGTAACTATCTCCAAGGTCACAGAGCATCTTCCCCAAATTAGTGAGTTTGGGAGTTTAGTTCTAATATAGAAAAAAGATCACTGTTTTTCATAAACAAAAGGATGATGATATCCTTTAAGGCTTGTTCAGACCTGAAAACTCTAATATTAAAGAAAGGAACTTACATCTAGGTAAATTTGTTCACATGCTCACCCTGCTGAGCTGTGGATGGACTGGAAGATGGCTATACTCACAGTTGATGTCCTATAAGATCTGCAAATTATTCTTCACAGAGGAAATTAAACTTGGCTAAAAGAAAGCTTTAGGCAGTTCTAAGATATTGAATAGTTCCCTTTCCTTCTTTCTGTAACATCTCAAGTTCACGAACTCATTTTCTTTGGCTCACATTTCATCATCTCCCTAACAGATGGGGTTATTACCCACATCCTGGCTAGGAGCACAATGTTAGATCGCCACTTTCTCCTGGACAGTTCCTTTTCTCCTGCAGGCTACATCCAAGTGGCACACACCAACTTAATGGAAAAGTTTTTTCACACTGTAGGGGCTTAGTTTCTATTCCTTTCTTTGTTCCTCTTGCTTTCCTCCCTCTTCTTCCCATTCTTGCCTCTCCTCTCTTTTCCCTTTCTTCCTATTAAAAAAGAGACTTCTTCATTTTTATCTCATATGTGTTGAGACTAGAAGTATGTAAGTGTACTGTGTGCATGTCTTGGGCCAGCAGAGGCTAGCAAAGGAGATACAGACTGTTGTGAGCTATCAAGTGGGTGCTAGGACCAAACTTAGGTCTTCTGCCAGAACTGCAAGTGCTTTTAACTTATGAGTCACCTCTCCAGCCCTTTTACTTCTTTTTCTTAGAGAAAAGTCATGTCAGAGTTCTTTATTACTTCCTCCTTCTAACAAAGAAGTGTTTTAAGTCATCATTTACTTGAAATGATAAAATAATTAAAAAATAAAATTAGATTCCTACAGATGCAGTATTTATAGACAGGAGAAGCATAATGAAAATGTTTGCAGGAAGCACAGATTATCAAAGGGTTTTCTACAAACTGCACAGTTATTCTTCTCCATGTATTCATTTCTAATTAATTAATTAATTAACTGATTTATTCATTCTACATCTCTACTGCTATTACCTCCTGGTCCCACCTCACAAAGTCCTTCTCCTCATCCTCCCTTTCCTTCTCCTCTAAGAGTGGGGGAACTCCTGGGAATCTCCCCACCATAGCACATCAAGTCTCTGCAGGGTTAGGCACATCCTCTCCCTCTGCGGCCTCACAAGTCAGTCCTGTTGGGGAACACACCAAAGGAAGTCAACAACTTTAGGGACAGCCCCTGCACCAGTTGTTGGGAGACTCACATAGATACTTGATCTGCACATCTGCTATGTGTTAGTCAGGGGCCTTAGTCCAGCCCGAGAATGTTCTTTGGTTGGTGGCCCAGGTTTTGGGAGTCCCCAAGAGTCCAGGCTAGTTGACTCTGTTGGTCTTCCTGTGGAGTTCCTATTTCTTTCATTACCTTGAACCCTTCCCCCAACTCTTTGATAATAGTCCCTGAGATCCACCCAGTGTTTGGCTGTGGTTATCTGCATGTGTTTCAGTTAGTTGTCTCAGAAGACAGTTATGTTAGGCTCTTGTCTGCAAGCATAAAAGAGTATTGTTAACAGGTTCAGGGATTGGTGCTTGCCCTGGGATGGGTCTAAAGTTAGGTCAATTAATGGTTGACTATTCCTTCAGTCTCTGCTCCATCTTTGTCCCTACATTTCTTTTAGACATGAAAGATTTTGGGTCAAAAGTTTTGTCTGTGAGTTGATGTCCTTATCCCTCAACCGTGTGGTCCTGCCTGGCTATAGAAGGTGTCCTTTTCAGGTTCCATATCCACACTGCTATACGTCTCTGCTAAGGTCACCTACATTGACTCCTGGGAGTCTCCCTCATATTAGGTCTCTGGTACTTCCGAGAGATTTCCCTCCTTCCTCCCACCTTGCCCACTCCTGGCAGCTGCAGGTTTCCATTTATTCTCCTGGTCTTATGGCCCTCTCTCTTATCACTCATCACACCTCGTTCTGACCCCTCCATTCTCTCCTCATCACCTCTCCCATCCAGTTACCTTCCTTTCTCCCTCTTCCTCCTATGACTATTTTATTTCCACTTCTAAATTAGATTCAAGCCTCCTTTCTTAGGGATTCCTTCTTGTTTATTTTCTCTGGGTATTCTGTACTTTATGACTAACATCCACTTGTTGGTGAGTATATACCATCACTGCCCTTTTGGGGCTCAGTTACCTCTCTCAGGATGATATTTTCTAGTTCCATCCATTGGCCTCTAAAAATTCATGATGTCCTTGTTTTTTAAGAGCTAACTAGTATTCCATTGTATAGGTCTACCACGTTTTCTGTAACTATTCTTCGGTTGAGGTGTGAACCAGAAAGAGGGTCTGCATAGTGATTCTTGACAGCACTGATGCAATCCAAATAACACCTTAATGGTCCCATTCCTCCAGCTCTGTCAGCTTGAGATGTTTGTTAGAGCTGGAAGTTCTTAAAAGCAACCCACAAAGGTGGTTCTCATGCTTTTCAGATGTAAGTATTCCTTGAGAGAGATGACATCCTTCAAGTCTGATTCTGTAGGATAAGATATGACTGACGATTATATATTCATAAGAAGCAGTCTGAGTAAGACTGTGAATAAGTCCTAAACTTGATTCTCAAGTAGATTTTAAAAAAATCTATAATTCTAATTTTATATTTTTCGATTAAAATAGAATTCCTTTTTTCTCTTCTTTTTTCCCTTCCTCTAACTGGTCCCATGCTCATCCTTCTCTCATCAAGTTTATGATCTCATTTCATATATATATGAATTGTAGATATATGAATTCATATATATATATATATATATGAATATATATGTATATATATATATATATATATATATATATATATATATATATATATATATATATATATATGTGTGTGTGTGTGTGTGTGTGTGTGTGTGCATATCACTAAATGGACTCAGAAGGTTGTATAACATGTGTATGTACATATGAATGATTATATATAAGATTTACACATGTATGGGTATATATTATATACATATGCACATTATATATATGTACACACAAACACACACACACACATATATATGCATATGCAAATAGAACCTGATGAGTATATTTAGTGTAACTTGTATATATATATATATATATATATATATATATATATATATATATATATATATATATATATATATATATATATATATATATATATATATATATATATATATATATATATATATATATATATATATATATATATTTTCAAAGCTGACCGCTTATAAAAAACTGGTATTTTTGTCAGATAAAGAATGCTAGAATAGTCATGGACTTTGCCAAGGTTATACAACCACAATTAGTAACAGAATTGGAACTAAAAAATAATTATTCCACCTTGAAGTTGAATAACAGTGAATTTTTCCTTATCTTTAATTTTTAAAATTGTACTATTTATTTTGTATGTGTATGTGATTGTGATGTGTAGGTCCTGGTGATCTAGCTCAGGTCCTCAGCTTGGCCAAAAGAAAAAAAAACACCAATCAACCAAACAAAAAGCCATGTGCCATCTTTCTGACCCTTTCTTTCTTTTTTTAAAAAAAATGTATCCTATGAGGACCTCAAATTCATTATGTAGCTGTGACTGCCCTTGAGTTCAATTGCAATTCTTAATGAACCATGAAGTGTCTTAATTCTTCAGAATGTCTTTAAAAATACCCTAGTTCAGTTCCTTTTTGAAAAAATCATTGCCTTAGCTGTGAGAGGATTGTTAAAAGTTAGAATGGTTCTTGGGAGACGGTCACTGAATTTTACTAAATAAACATTTTTTGTCTTTGTAATATCTTTCTTCTGTTAATTTTATTGATCCTTTGTGAGTTTCACATCATGTACCCCAGTTAAGCTCATCTCCCCATCTCTTCATATCTGCCCTTCACTCTTACAATCTCCCCCTAAACACAACACAATACACACACACACACACACACACACACACACACACACACACACACACACACAGTGTAGAAACCATCTCATTGTGGAAGCTGTAGTATATCACAGTGTGCCCTATAGTATATTCCTTTTTCTACACATCTTCACTTCACTTGCAAGTATTTATTGCAATGAGTCATGGGTCTGGTTTGAGATCTTTGGGTTTTGTGACACCATAAATATTTGGTCCTTACCAGATGTCTTAGGGTTTTAGTGCTGTGAAGAGACACCATGACCGAGGCAACTCTTATGAAAGCAAACCTTTATTTGGAGCTGGCTTACAGTTTCATAGATTTAGTTCATTATCATCATGGTGGGAAACATGACATTGTGCAGGCAACCAGGAGGAGGCTCTGGATCATACTGGATCATACTGGCCATGCTTGAGCATATATATAAGACCCTAAAACCCCATGTCCACAATGATACACTTTCACTAACAAGCTATACCTCCTCCAATAAATCCACACCTCCTAATAGATCCACTTCCCATGGCATAGTCAAATATCACATCAGAAATTTTCTAAGTTATCTTATTGTTGTCCTGTGTCATGGAAACCTGCAGCTTTGGATCAGCAGGACTGGCCTTTTCATGTGTCCCAACTATTTGCAGATGATATAGATTTGGTAGTCAGCCAACTCTGAACCCTGGATCTGTGCCTAGGTGCTAGCTGAGCTGATCAGTAGCTCTCCATTATCCACACCACTAGGGTGAGCTCTCCAGCACCTGCTCTGGCTAGGTCACTCAATGCCAACATCAGGAGGCAGGGTCAGCACCTCTACTGTCATTCCCTCTGGACTGGCTCATGGCACCCATGGCTCCAGGGAGCTTCACTGTGTTGCCCAATCAAGGTTTGGGGCCATCTGTCCCAAGTGTTACAACCTGTGAGGAGCTGGGCCATGTCTCTGGTGCTCTTTCTCTTGGGGCCAGCTCACGTCCACCTTCACTAGCAGGACTAGTTCAACTATGATGCTCAGGCTAGGTGCAGGGTCTCAGGGATGACCATGTGGGCAGCTTTCCCAATGGCCAGAGGTGGTGAGAGACTGGTGGTGATGTGGCACATGGCCTTTGCACCATCCCACAGCAGATGAGTAGCAGGGTCAGCTCTTCCATACCTCTGCCACCATGCTGCCTGTGTGAAGCTTAGGTTCTGTATTCCTGAGTGATGCCACTGGTGATAGGTGGGGCCAGCTCTCCAGAGTGCTGCAGCCAGTGAGGGATGTAACTGATCTTTGCTACGTTGTGGGCTCCTCTTTTTCCTACCCTTCCCCTCCCAACCCCCCACCATTTCACCCCCTAACATTAGATAGAGGATAAATAAGGATAGAGGGGAGAGAGGAATTAAGAGAATCCCTAAATCTAATTTTTTCTTTCTTTCTTTCTTTCTTTCTTTCTTTCTTTCTTTCTTTCTTTCTTTCTTTCTTTCTTTCTTCCTTCCTTCCTTCCTTCCTTCCTTCCTCTCTCTCTCTCTCTCTCTCTCTCTCTTTCTTTCTTTCTTTCTTTCTTTCCCTCCCTCTCCCTCCCTCCTTTCCTCTTCCTTCCTTCCTTCCTTCCTTCCTTCCTTCCTTCCTTCCTTCCTTCCTTCCTCTTTCTTTCTTTCTTTCTTTCTTTCTTTCTTTCTTTCTTTCTTTCTTTCTTTCTTTCTTTCTTTCTTTCTTTCTTTCTTTCTGTTTCTTCTTTGACAATGGCTACTAACAAACAGCAAACAACCTTCATAAATGGCCAAGAACCACTCACCATGCCTAGCATTTATATACGCCCTGAAAAGTTCCCAGAATTTGAAATGTCCCACAATAGCAGAAATTATCTGCAGATAGCAAAATCATGCCTCTACTAGAGCACTAGGCAAATTATAATCAACTGCTATAGACAGTATGAAGCAGCCTCACATCTCTACCCCTGGGATTACAATGAAAATACATTCTTACCTTATGTTTTTTTTTTTTAACAAAATTTCAAAAATTGTTACTACAGAGGAACAGGGCCACTTCTGCACAGCCCCTGGACCCTGGACATCCATGTGGTCCCTGGCTGTTGCCCCAACCAGGGATGTCCTCAGTGTTCACTAGTGGTAATATGTCAGTGCAGGCTAGGATCTTATCATGACACTAGATGGTGGTGCTGGCCACTCACAATAGGCTTCTCCTTTCTACTCTCAAATTTCCAGTTCCATCTCTCTTCACAATATTCTCCCTGCTCCATTTGTCTTTCTCTTCCATCTATCTACCACATACTCACACATTGTGGTGGCTCCTGCTGCAGGCTGGCCATGTGGCTTTTGTCTGTGTTGCATGGTGTGGGGGCAATTGTATATCTAGGGGTTCACCTGTGCTGAGAACAAAAAGGCAGAGGGCAGGTCTGTGGAGGGCATGGTAGTCTGCAGGTCTCTGTTTTCCTCCTCCCATACTGTTGTATGGTAGGAGGTGGGGCCATGTGTGTCTATGGTCAACCAGTTCTGTGGGTGGGACAGCAGGTCTGTGGGTGCCTTTCCCTGAACATACCACATGACACGGTGGAATACAGGTCTCTGTCCATCTTCCTCCTCCTGTGCTGTGCTGCCTAGATCTGATTTTTTTTATTGCTATATTTCTTTTTTTCAATTTTTATTAGATATTTTCTTTTTTTACATTTCAAATGCTATCCCGAAAGTCCCCTCTACTCCCACCCTGCTTCCCTACCCACCCACTCCCACTTCTTGGTCCTGGCGTTTCCCTGTACTGGGGCATATAAAGTTTGCAAGACCAAGGGGCCTTTCTTCCAAATGATGGCTGACTAAGCCATCTTCTTCTACATATGCAGTTAAGCTGAACTACAGAGCAATTGTGATAAAAACTGCATGGTACTGGTACAGCGACAGACAGGTAGATCAATGGAATAGAATTGAAGACCCAGAAATGAACCCACACACCTATGGTCACTTGATCTTTGACAAGGGAGATAAAACCATCCAATGGAAAAAAGACAGCATTTTCAACAAATGGTGCTGGCTTAACTGGTGGCTATCATGTAGAAGTATGTGAATTGATCCATTCTTATGTCCTTGTACAAAGCTCAAGCCTAAGTGGATCAAGAAACTTCTGGGACTCTGAAACATAGAGGAGAAAGTGGGTAAAAGCTTCAAAGATGTGGGCAAAGGGGAAAAATTCCTGAACAGAACAGTAACAGCTTGTGCTGTAAGATCAAGAATCAGCAAATAGGACCTCCCTCATAAAATTGCAAAGCTTCTGTAAGGCAAAAGACACTGTCAATAAGACAAAAGGCCACCAACAGATTGGGAAAGGATTTTTTTAACCAATCCTAAATCTGATAGGGAACTAATTTCTAATATATACAAAGAACTCAAGAAGTTGATTTGGTTTTTATGTGTTCTAGGCATAAAAACAGCTTTGGCCACCAAGCCAGGCAGCAAGCTAGGGATGACCAAGAACCACTAGTGACATGTCTCTTTGTCCATTGCCAGAGGGTTCAATAAATATTTCAAAGAAATATTCCTTTTCAGGTAGTCAGAGAAGAGAGTTTTCAGAAAGTGCTCTGCATGTCCATCTGGAATATTTTGGCAAAACATGTTAAATCTTATCCTACTAGGTTATTTTCACTTAGAATTTCAGGAAAATAACTTGATATCTATGAAGTTGGTTTGCATCTTCTCATTTGACGTAGGTTCATATGCGTTTGAAGATGAATTATTTGGAGAAATGGAATACAGTTTAGTATTAAACTAGTAGGGTTATGCATCCATTGCTCAATATGAAAAAAAATTATATCCCCTTGAGATTAGGTGATGAACCGTGTTACCCACACCAGATCAACAAAGCTTTATATTGAACATAAAATAGTTTAAGGCCTCATAGGGGAATCTAGTTTACAATTTAAAATGTTCTGGGCAGTGAGTCTCTCATTGAAACACAAAGTAAAACTTAATTCACACCATTTAAATGTCTTTGTTCATTACTACATCATGTACCATCTGGGGTTGTTTCGTGTTTCTCAGTTTCTTATTAGCAGGGGAGAGATAGGGATTGGCTTCTTCCAGAACTCACTATGTCTTACAAAATGCATATGCACACAGTCACCTTAATTACTAATGGGAGCCTCAGACCAAGTGTTGATGGTGGAACATGTCCTTTATCAGGACTTTAAAAATGACTGAAATCTCAAGTTCCTACTGAGATTCCTTTTTAACGGTGCTGCATTTTATGATTAGAACTTAAAAATAAACACCCTTTCCCCAGCTGTTAAAAACACTGCCCCCAGTAGGAATTAGCTTTCATGTGCCACACCCTGTATTAACAAGACCTCGCTCATCTTCTCCACAGCCTTTTCAGCTAGACACCTTCCTACCTTCTCCAATACATTCAGTTATGTGATTCTCAGATTCTTCTTCTCTTTCCTTTTTCTTTAAATTGCTTTTTGCAGGTGTTGTGATGGTAGTTTTGTGTGTGGATAGTTGTTTGAATTGATGTTTCTGTAGAAAGATTAGTGCTGTACAATGATGATATCTCATCAGACATTCTTAAATAAATGAACAACTTATGAGACATGCAATGAATATAAGAGTTTGAATAATATGTGTGTACATGTGTGTGTATTAGTATGTATGTGTGGTGTATGAGTATGTGTGTAGTGTATGTGTGTAGTACATAAGTGTGTTTGTATATACGTGTGTGTGTGTGTGATGTACTTGCATAAAGAGTCAGAGACTGACTTGTTATATTACTTGATCACTTTCTCTACTTTGTTACTGTTTTGGGACAGGGTCTCTCACTAAACCTTGTTTTGGCTACTCAGTAGGAATGTGCTGGCTACTTAGTTAGTCCCTAGCATCTGTCTGTATTCCTGCTCTACACTGTGCTAAAGTTACAGGCATGCATCTCCAGCACATCATGTGTTCTGGAATATGACTCAGGTCAAATCAACAATGAGTATAAAAGCCTTTTAAGATATTCAGTTAAAGTCTCCACCTATAGTGAGTTTCCGTATCTTCAGCTTTTTTTTTTTTTTTTCTTTCGAGACAGGGTTTCTCTGTATAGTCTTGGCTGTCCTGGAACTCACTTTGTAGACCAGGCCAGCCTGGAACTCAGAAATCCGCCTGCCTCTGCCTCCCGAGTGCTGGGATTAAAGGCGTGTGCCACCACACCCTGCAATCTTCAGCTTTTTAAAGTTATAAGAGTTTGGAAGCTGAAGAACTAAACGCTTAATGCTGAAGCTTTCAGTAAAGCTAAGCCAAGCTCTGGGGATCAAACCTAGGGCAGTGTACATGTTATGCAAGTGGCAAGCAAGCAGTGTACCACTATGGTATAGCGCCCTCTGCCCCCCGCGCCCCCCCCAAAAACCCAAGACATATTATTTTCTGCCTCTTGTTGCTTCTCTGCCAGCTCAGTGACAAGTTATTATTTTATGTTCCTCATTATTTTTCATATTATTAATTATAAGTAGCATTCTGATTGTGTCAGCTTCATTAACCCACCTTTTAATTAATCTGCAATGACTATGATTTCCTGGCTAATCCTCCACCTTTATATTAACTGTGGAAAGGATAAGTTAACGAGACAAAAAGAAAGTAGATGAGATCCCCATTTATACACATACTACAGCCAGAGTAGAACTGGTATATCGGTATAAACAAACAAACAAAATATTTATAATGCCTTTAAAAAAAGCCAGACCCTAACATGTGGTAGAAAGAACCAGATAAGGTATATTCTTGATCTATGATTGTCACGTAAGACTGGCATCCATGTTGCAGTAGCATGCAAAGGTAAGTAAAACTGTGGTGGAGGCAAGGTGCTCTGGAAGGGGCTTCTGTGAACACTGTATGGGACTAGAGCTATTCAGAGGTAGTAACTTGCCTCTAGCCACACACACTTCCTCCTGAGTTCAAAACTGCTCCAGCTTGGAAGTGGCAGCCAGAGGTGGAAATCAAGAAAGGAAGCAGACCATAGAGAGCACAGGAGAGGGATGCTATAGGATGACTCAGTTCAACATGATTTAAAAAAAACAAACAAACAAACTGAAAAAACGGTAATTCTTTGCCATAGAGTTAAGATTCTCTTAATTGATATGCTTATTTAAGTACAGAAGATCTATATGCCTGTTTGGTGTCAATGAATGATATTTTGTATAAGTCTAAAGATCAAAACCACAAAAGTCCTTAGCTCAGCGTATTTTTTACTATACTGCTCTATCTGACTCAAGAGCTGGATGGACGAAGGGCTTCCTTTCAGGCTGTTCTCAGCTGCTCCAGGCTCTGCACTTTATGCACGAAATCTCCTTCCCCTGGATCAAACGTTTCCTTCCTACTTATTCCCAAACTCATAAGGCAGATATAGAAAGGTTAAAAAAAAAAGAACCTTTAATTAAAGACATATGAAGAAAATCATTCTACTTCTTGCCTTTGACTTCCCTTTCCCCTTCATTTTAAATAACATCAGAAGTAAGACCAGGATAGCTCATATTCTAGAAACTAGGCTAGGAAATCCCTTGGCTTTACCAGGCCTCCATCCCTATTTCAGTAATCCTCTAATAATGTCTGACTATCAGAAGAGCATCAAGAGAAGGAAGGTGGTCTTTGACTGACAGCCTGGGTTCTGATTTCATCTCTGTGCTGCTCAGGTGTGAATCATGGGAAAGAGAACAATTTTTTTTTAATGTCTATTTGCTCATTAGTGATACAAAGGTCCTGATAGTATATATCTGGTTCAGTTATAAAGGTTGATTAAATAAGAACACACAGCAAAATATCTGGCACACAGCAGACTAACAACCATCGTTTATAAGTGTCACTGACAATTCACATTCCTAGGACCAATGACATAAGTGCAAAGATAGCTTTAAGAATTAATGCACAGGCAGTCTTTTCCATTGCTGATCTTTTATTGGGAACCAGAAGAGAGTTTCAGCTGGGTGTGGCGCTATACCTGTATTCTCAGGTCTCTAGAGGGAGGAGCAGGAAGCAGGATCAGGAGTTCACTTGGCACATGAGGTTAGCCTGGGCTATCTGGTACCCTGCATGAAACAACCACTACCATCTCCATCATCATCACCACCATCACAACCAATAACACAATGAGAAAATAATCAGCTTGTGGCTTATTAAAATTTCTTTGAGACAACAGTAAATGGCAGGCATGCATTTCTATTGGTTATGAGGAAGATTATTTTATCAAAGTTACATAGTAAGTGTGTAGAAAGTATCTGCTTTGTGTTACGCTAGGCAAAGAGAAACCAATAGTAAATAAACATTTTAGTGGTCCCTGCATTTAGAATGCTTTCCTTATTTTCAAATTACCCAATGCTTTTTCTTATACTATTCTAGTTGAAACCATTTCACTGATTATAGCCTTTTTGATATTTCAGTGCCTGTTGTAAGGAAACTTTTATTAGGCAACTTTAAATCTAGCTTGTTCGCCACTTGCTAGTTATTGAATCAGAAACCAGCAGACAGTAGAGCTTTAGGCTTTAAAGCAAGAGTAAACAATTTTATCTTGTTGCCTTGTTAAGAACAGTAGTTCTGTCTCACCATTATAGAATGAGTATCTCTAATCTTATCTCCAGAGAGGTCGTCTGAGTTCGTGATTTAATTTAATTTGCTAGAAATTGCTCACTGCCTGTTTTTCTGTCACTGTTGTTCAATTGTATTTTCTTTTAAAATTAGAGATTAAAATATAGTTATGCCATTTCTCCTTCCCTTTTCTCCCTCAAAACTGTTCAATATACCCCACCTCATTCTTTCAAACTCATGATCTCACTTTTCATTAATTATTCCATTTAAATCTCTCTCTGTGTGTTCCTGTGTGCTCACACATTTGTGATGATGTCCATGTACACGTATGTATGCATTTCTGAAGGTCAGAAATTGATGTCAGTTGTCTTTCTCAGTTGCTCTCCAACTTGGTTTTTGAGACAGAATCTCTCAGTGAAGCCAAATTTTACCAATTTGGCTGTGCTGGTGAATCAGCCAGCCTAACACATTAACCTCCTCAGCTCTGGGATTATAGATGAACAGTACTGACTTTTCAGCTCTGGGATTACAGATGAACAGTACTGACTTTTCAGCTCTGGGATTATAGATGAACAGTACTGACTTTTCAGCTCTGGGATTACAGATGAACAGTACTGACTTTTCAGCTCTGGGATTACAGATGAACAGTACTGACTTTTCAGCTCTGGGATTACAGATGAACAGTACTGACTTTTCAGCTCTGGGATTATAGATGAACAGTACTGACTTTTCAGCTCTGGGATTATAGATGAACAGTACTGACTTTTCAGCTCTGGGATTATAGATGAACAGTACTGACTTTTGCTGGGGGTCAGACTCAGGTCCTCTTGCTTGCATGGTGGTTAGCATTTTACCTACGGAGCTATATCCCTAGCCCCAAATTCATTCTTTTGATTCTTCTCATTTGTGCTTATGAGCTAAAATAAAATACCACAACATTATCCGCCCACTAGAGTGCAGAGGCACAGGCTTTTCTTCTAAAATCCCCATTTATTACTTACCATTTCTTGCCTTAAGTTCTGTTTTCTTTGAAAATCAAAGGGAAAATAAAGAACATTTCTTTGCTTTTTCCTTTTCCTTTGTTTTTTAACATAAAATATATTAACCTGAAATGTTAACACCAGTTGGTTTTATTTCAACTTTCTTTGGAGGTATATGTTTTATTTTACTAATGATTTTAGGTCATTGATGCCACAAATACTGGCATGGCCTTTTAAATCCCATACAACATTAATATGTTATAAATATATTTGGTAACATGCTATATTATTTAGGATAGGAATGAATGTAGATATGATAAATTAATTTAAAAAATTCAGCTACTTCATCTACTGATATATATATATTGGACATTTTTTCTACCTTGGAGAAGAAGGGGGGATTTTTAGCTGAAGGCAAGTCTAGGAAGATAGGTTATACAAATTGTGAAAGAAAAATGGCTCACTTTGAACCTTGACTAATTTCTCACTTCTATGGAGAGAAAGGTAGGAAGTCAGTCTTTAGGAGTAAAGAGAATTGTGTCTTGGCCCAAATGCTAAGGAAAGCACAATCAGGAATAAAGCTATTCCTTTCACCTTCATAAAAAAGCATGCTAATGTTCAGAATCCTAATGACTAAGATTTTCGTAATATCATTTTTATAAGGTTATGTCCAGTGGTAGAGCCTAGTCTTTTCATGACAGTTTGAGGAGCATTGAAAATCTTGTGAATTAGCTTCTAGGGGCAATGTAAAGAAAAATGTATCTTTGAGGGACAGTATTATTAGGGCACCTGCCTCTTACAGACTTGTTTGAGGCTATAATGATTTATCTTTTGAGACTCCAAACTGTTCTATAATAAAGGATAATTTTTAGTACTTAAAAATTGGAGGAATATCCTTTCAATAAAAGGAAGTCACAAAACAACCATGAAGCAACTTTTGCTCAAGGAGCAATAGATAAGCCTTTTCTTTTTTTCCCACATTCCCAATAAATACTGATTAAAACTCTAGAATGAACTTCTGATAATTTTTAAGTGTAGGAGGAAGACCAGAGAATTGATTAGTCAAGGATAGTATGAGTATGTTTTATTTATTTTCAATTTTTTATTTTACTGGACTTAGAATGAAAGAAGCCAGTAACTCAGAAATGCCAATATGTACAAAGCAACATGACAGAAATATTCCTTCTGCATAGGCAGGATTAGCAAAAAGATAGCATAGGAAGGCATAAAATGTGTCCATGTCCCCCTAGCCATGAATGCCAAGAGATTAGTGGGAAGAACGATGCTACAAAGCTAAGTAAAAGTAAGACATATGCTTTCCCACTCCAGATTGAACGAGGCAGGCTCATGAACCAGTGACACCCAGAAATTAAGAGTTTTTTGAGACCCAGGAGGTCATGGACTGCTGTTCTGCAGCTGTAATGCCACAATATGAATATATTGGATTGTACCATAGACGATATGGATATCGTTTGGACTACCATGAGAAAAAGAGAAAGAAAGAAGAAAAAAAGGTCAGGAGGCCCACAAATGTTCAAAGAAGGAAAAAAAAAAGGTTGAAGGCTAAGCTCTACCATGAACAGCACCATGCTGAGAAAATACAGATGAAAAAGACTATTAAGGTGCATGAAAAGAGAAATACCAAGCAGAGGGATGATGAGAAGACTCCACAGAGAACACTCCCCGCCTATCTGCTGGACAAAAAAGGGCAGTGGAGAGCAAAAGTACTTTCCAACACAATTAAGCAGAAATGAAAAGAAAAGATGGGAAAATGGGAGGTCCCTCTACCCAAAGTTTGTGCCCAAGGAGAAACAGAAGTATTGAAAGTTATTCGAACAGGAAAAAGAAAAAAGAAGGTATGGAAAAGAATGGTTACTAAAGTCTGCTTTGTTGGTGATGGCTTTACAAGAAAACCACTTAAATATGAAAGGCTCATTAGGCCAATGGGTCTACATTTCAAATAAGCCCATGTCACACACCATGAGCTGAAAGTTACCTTTTGCCTGCCTATTCTCAGTGTGAAAAAGGATCCATCATCTCCATCATATACAACCCTGGGTGTGATGACCAAAGGCACAGTTACTGAAGAGAATTTGAGCGAGTTGGGCCTTGTGACACAAGGAGGCAAGGTGATTTGGGGGAATTACACCCAAGTTACCAACAATCCTGAGAACAATGGGTGCATAAATGTGGTCTTGCTGGTTTGACAGTGATGTCATTCATACAAGTCATTCCACTCAATACAGAAGACTACACACTGTCAGGAGAACACCATCACTGATCTTTTTGAACTACTGAGCAACCTTACCCCATGTGCAGTCATCAAGAAGCATTTATTAAGTAGTAAAGGAAAATAAAACTGCCCAGTTTGACAGTTTTTTTAAAAAAAGTAAGACATATATCACAATTTCAAAACAGCCAGGACCTTCTTCCTTAGCTTAGGGTTAGTGAATCCCAGTAAACAGCAGTAATGAGATTCTTTTCATCAGCAAACAGAATAGCAATGGAGAAGGACTGGGAGTCCGAGTTTCTCATTTCATCAAGAAGAATGATGCCAGTGGAAGGCAGGTCAAAAGAAGAGTTAAATAAGAATCAAAGTATCATAGTTCCCCAGATGTCTCAAAAAGTCACCCACTCTACATACCAAGGTACGGGAAATGGAAAACCGATGAAAAGCCCATCTATGAAGTCTATAATTAAAATGATAGGGATGTCAGAGGTATCTGACCTAGCCTTTGAAGATATCATAAAGATGCTTCAGCAATTATAAGGTTGCTGAAATAGATGATAAAATAGACTCAACAAAGAAAGAAAAGGTATAAAGAGAAGGCAAGAGGAAGAAGCACAACCATGGGAATAAGTTCAATGGATGGGCTCAACCCTCAGAAGACTCAGAAAATGATAAGCAGGAAGATGAAAGAATAACAATGTTTCCCAACCTGCAGAGCAAAGTAGTCCAACCAACACACACACACACACACACACACACACACACACACACACACACGGACACACAGACACAAACACAGGTACACACACACACACACATAGACATAAACAGCACCCACACAGACGTACATAGACACACAGATACACACACACACACACACACACACACACACACATAAGTTAAATAGAATCTTAGGAACTTATTGCTATTATAGAAGTTTTAATTTTCATATTATCAGAGTCCCTGAATTAGAGAAGAAAGAGATAAGGAGTGAAAAAAAAATCCTAAAGAAATAATTGTTGAATACTTCCTACTTTGGAAAGCTACATAAAACTAGGGTCAGGAAGCTAAGTAAACTTGACAGCCTGAGTTTGTTCTCTGGAATGTGCATAGCGAAAGGAAAGAAACAACTTCTCCAAGTGGCCTTCTGACCTTCACATTCTCTCTCTCTCTCTCTCTCTCTCTCTCTCTCTCTCTCTCTCTCTGACACACACTCACACACATGCACACACACTAATTATGTAGTAAGAAACTAAACACATTTCAATCACAATAAAAGCAAAGAAAATCCATGGAAAGCTGCCTCATAAAAACTTTTCTTAAAAACTAAAAACAGTGAAAAATTCACAAAAGCTGAAGTTATGATATAGTATCTTCTCTTATGTTATAAATAGACAGCAGGAATAATAGATTTCTCCTGAACAGTAAAGGATCACAGTAAGAAACTGTATTTTTTTTCCAATACCAGGAGAAAAGCACCATCAGCCCAGAATTTGATGTCTGATACGTGTGTGTGTGTGTGTGTGTGTGTGTGTGTGTATGTGTATAAATATATATTATAAATATAAACGTAGATAAAACAGAAAAATTATGTACTGAGACTGAAAATTTCTATCCATCACTTGGAAAATTCTCTTTTAAGATGTTCAAGAAGCTCACAGTAGTCAGAAAAAATATATTAATGAAAAACTGAGACAAAAAATGAAAAATTAAACTAAATCAACAAATATCACTTTTAACACACACATGGTCTAAATATACCAATCAGAAGTGAAATTGGTAGAAATGAGATTAATAGAATGTATTTTAAAATAATTGCAGCACAAGAACTTGTAGTTTATAAATATTCTCAAATAAAAGTATATTAACAGTTTAAATGCAAAATAACAAAACATGGTAGATTATATGAGTAGTAATCCCCCCCCCCCAAATAGTAACTTTATTAGCATCAACTCAAAGAGAGTTTTGAACAATAATAAAAAAAAAACTACTGGAAATAAAGTAATGTATTGCATAGTGATAAAAAGATCAATTTTCTAAGAAGACATAAAAATATTAAGTGTGTTGTAACTCTAAGGATAAAACTATACAATGTGTGAATATGTGAACTAGCAGATGAAAGAAGTAGAAGTCCAACAGATGAACTAAGAGCTATAGATAGAGATTTCAGCATATCTTTCACTAACTCAGAGTGCAATCAAGCATAACATTAGCAAGGAGACAGAAATATTGATAAGTG
>LR750406.1:420193-437417 GCA_902729485.2 Mus minutoides | reverse complement strand
AAGAGGAGAAAGAGATAGAAGGGGGAGAGAAGAGAGAGAAGAAGAGGGTAAAGAGAGCGAGGAGGGGGTGTCTTCCCAATTTATAGGGAGAATGACGTCATACCACCGAGGGTGGAGACTGAGCCAGGTGGGCTGTGGGATTGAAGGTGGTTGCCTTGGTAACGCAGGTACACAGGTTAAGTGGGGCTTGATGCTAACACAACACCTATTCGTGATAAAAGTCTTAGAAAGATCAGGAATTCAAGGCCCATACCTAAACATAATGAAAGCAGTCTACAGCAAACCAGTAACCAACATCAAAGTAAATGGAGAGAAGCTGGAAGCAATCCCACTAAAGTCAGGGACTAGACAAAGCTGCCCACTTTCTCCCTACCTATTCATTATAGTACTTGAAGTCCTAGCCAGAGGAATTCGACAACAAAAGGAGGTCAAGGGGATACAAGTTGGAAAGGAAGAAGTCAAAATATCTCTATTTGCAGATGATATGATAGTATATATAAGTGACCCCCAAAACTCCACCAGAGAACTCCTAAACCTGATAAACAGCTTCAGTGCAGTAGCTGGATATAAAATTAACTCAAACAAATCAATGGCCTTTCTCTACACAAAGG
Source organism: Mus minutoides (assembly GCA_902729485.2). NCBI lineage: Eukaryota > Metazoa > Chordata > Mammalia > Rodentia > Muridae > Mus > Mus minutoides. The sequence goes on along the minus strand of LR750406.1, from coordinate 436,806 downwards.
ATAAATGGGCTGAGAAAGAAATTAGGGAAACAACACCCTTGACAATAGTCACAAATAATATAAAATATCTTGGTGTGACTCTAACTAAGGAAGTGAAAGATCTGTATGACAAGAACTTCAAGTCTCTGAAGAAAGAAATCCAAAAAGATCTCAGAAGATGGAAAGATCTCCCATGCTCATGGATTGGCAGGATCAATATAGTAAAAATGGCTATCTTAACTAAAGCAATCTATAGATTCAATGCAATCCCCATCAAAATTCCAACTCAATTCTTCAACAAACTAGAAAGGGCACTTTGCAAATTCATCTGGAATAACAAAAACCTAGGATAGCAAAAACTCTTCTCAACAATAAAAGAACCTCTGGTGGTATCACCATGCCTGACCTCAAGCTGTACTACAGAGCAATCGTAACAAAAACTGCATGGTACTGGTACGGTGACAGACAGGTAGATCAATGGAATAGGATCGATGACCCTGAAATGAACCCAGACACTTATGGTTACCTGATCTTTGACAAGGGAGCCAAAACCATCCAGTGGAACAAAGACAGCATTTTCAACAGATGGTGCTGGCACAACTGGCAGTTTTCATGTAGAAGAATGGGAATTGATCCATTCTTAGCAAATTGTACTAAGGTCAAGTCTAAGTGGTTCAAGGAACTCCACATAAAACCAGAGACAATGAAACTTATAGAGAAGAAAGTGGGGAAAAGCTTTGAAGATATGAGCACAGGGGGAAAATTCCTAAACAGAACAAAAATGCCTTATGCTGTAAGATCGAGAATTGACAAATGGGACCTTATAAAGTTGCAAAGCTTCTGTAAGTCAAAAGACACTCTCAATAAGACAAAAAGGCCACCAACAGATTGGTAAAGAATTTTTACCAATCCTAAATCTGATAAGGGGCTAATATCCAATATATACAAAGAGCTCAAGAAGCTGAGCTCCAGAAATTCAAATAACCCCATTATAAATGGGGTACAGAGCCAAACAAAGAATTCTCAACTGAGGAATACCAACTTGTTGAGAAGCACCTGAAAAAATGTTCAACATCCTTAATCATCAGGAAAATGCAAATCAAAACAACCCTGAGATTCCACCTTACATCAGTCAGAATGGCTAAGGTAAAAAATTCAGGTGACAGCAGATGCTGGCGAGGATGTGGAGAAAGAGAAACACTCCTCCATTGTTGGTGGGATTTCAAGCTTGTACAACCACTCTGGAAATCAGTCTGGCAGTTCCTCCAAAAAAATTGGACATAGTACTACCAATTGAGCCAGCAATACCTCTACTGGGCATATATCCAAAAGATGTTCCAACTGGTAATAAGGACACATGCTCCACTATGTTCATTGCAGCCTTATTTATAATAGCCAGAAGCTGGAAAGAACTCAGATGTCCCTCAACAGAGGAATGGATACAGAAATTGTGGTACATTTACACAATGGAGTACTACTCAGCTATTAAAAACAATGAATTTATGAAATTCCTAGGCAAATAGATGGATCTGGAGGGTATCACCCTGAGTGAGGTAACCCAATCATAGAAGAACTCACAGAACATGTACTCACTGATAAGTGGATATTAGCCCAGAAACTTAGAATACCCAAGATACAATTTGCACAACACATGAAACTCAAGAAGAACGAAGACCAAAGTGTGGACACTTCACCCCTTCTTAGAATTAGTAACAAAACACACATGGAAGGAGTTACAGAGATCAAGTGTGGAGCTGAGACTAAAGGATGGACCAACTAGTGACTGCTGCAGCAGAGGATCCATCCCATAATCAACTACCAAACGCAGACACTATTACATACATCAGCAAGCTTTTGCTGAAAGGGCCCTGATATAGCTGTCTTGTGTGAGGCTATGCCGGTGCCTGGCAAACACAGAAGTGGATGCTCGCAGTCAGATATTGGATGGAACACAGGGTTCCCAATGCAGGAGCTAGAGAAAGTACCCAAGGACCTGAAGGGGTCTCCAGCCCTATGGGTGCAACAACAATATGAACTAACCAGTACCCCCAGAGCTCCTGTCTCTAGCTACATATATAGCAGAAGATGGCCTAGACAGTCATCATTGGGACGAGAGGCCCCTTGGTCTTGCAAACTTTATATGCCCCAGTACAGGAGAACCCCAGGGCTAAGACGTGGGAGTGGGTGGGTAGGGGAGCAGGGTGGGGGGTGGAGGAGGGTATAGGGGACTTTCAGGATAGCATTTGAAATGTAAATGAAGAAAATATCCAATAAAAAATTCAAAAAAAACTAGAAAAAAGAAAATAACTTCCTTAAATAGTTATCAAATCCCAAAAGCATTACAAACAGTAAAATCAACATCAAAAGAGAAGAATACCTAGAATTGATATATCTAACTTCTAACCTTATCACATAACTATAGAATTAAGCCCATACTATACAAGTAGAGAGGCAGACACTCACTTTAATGGGATTGTATAACAAACACAGATATATACCATATAAAAATATCCAGTTTAATTTTACTGTGGCTGTAAGCCAATTCAGTGGAGAATAGCCTTGTCCACAAAAGCTGTTGGCACAGTTGAACATCTTTGCATATGAACCACCACCACAGCATCCTTTGAGAGAAACCCCATCACATCTTACCAGCAAAATGAACTTAACACTTGACACTAGTTTAAATGTAAAAGTGTGATGATACTCTTAGGGGAAAAAAACTAGAGAATATTTGTGAAAGGACTAGAGCTTGACAAAGATTTCTTAGAATTCTCAGGAGATGCATGGCTCATAAAGAGAAGAATAGGACATTCAATTAAAAAAAAATTAGCAGTGTTTGCTGTAAAAAAAAAAAACTATGTCTAGGGGATGAACAAAGTAAACCACTTAAGTAAAGGCTGAGTGAAGGCATCTGGCAGCTTTCCATCTCGTTGTGTACTGATTGATATTCAGAATAAAGAATGCTTATGCCTTATAAAAATAGTCAAAGGGAAACCTATCAATTTAGGACTTAGACAGAGACATGAACAGATATGTCAGTAGAGATAATATATATGGGGTGGTGGTTTGAATGACAATGGTCCTAAAAGGCTAATTCATTTTTGAATGCTTCATAGAACTGTTTTGGGAAGGATTAGGTGGTGTGGCCTATGTAGGTCTATCACTTGGAGTAGGCTATGGAGATTCAAAACTTCACATATCCCCCCCCCCTCTGTGTGTGTGTGTGTGTGTCTAGATCTGGACATCTGGATGTAAACTCATAATTGCTGCTCTAGTACCATGCCGTGTTTCCTGCTATGAAAATCATGGACTCACCGTCTGAAATGGTAAGCAGCCTCCCAAATTAAATGCTTTCTGTGTTGCCTTGGTCATGGTATCTCTTTCAAATATGTGGGAAAAAAGTAAGCACTTGAAAAGATGTTCACCATCACAACACATTAGGCAATGCAGATTTAGAGCATTGTGATCTTACACTGGACATCTGACCATCTGACAATCGTGAGAAATAGGTCACTTATATGTCGCAGGTGGGAAAAGTTTAGCGACTCTTTCCCTTTGTGAGGTGCTGGAGGTTAAACCCAGTACCTGACATGTTAGACAGATGCTATGTTACTTAGCCACACTCCCAAAATGTGGCTTCTTACGAGAGNGGGGGATTACTCACCTTCCTAGAAGACTCACTCCAACACGTCTTCCAACTTTATAAATAAAAATTTAAATGTCTTCTAGATGATGTAGTAGCAAGGATCATTATTAAGCACTGATATCTATTTATATTGGCATTACTAAAGTTTTATAAATGCTTTGATTCAGATTGCCTGTGTCCTTTTCTATTTACCCATGCTTAGAAAAATAGCTTTTCACATAATAAATGCTTAGTTAATTTGTTATGGATGATCTCAGTTTTATTGATGATGACTTCATCACAGGGTCAATAATTTAAAACCAAATGTTTCCTAAAACAATTACGATTTTCAAATGCACATAAAACTTGCACGCTAGCTTTTCAAATCTCTTCCTAAGCCAGAGAAGCCCACCAGATGTTTTAATTCAATCATGTAATGTTTAAATATTTCAGCCTAGGAGCTCATATAATTCAGCTCAAATGTACTTTAAAATTACATCCATTTATAATTAATCTTACCATAGTTATGCAATTATATAACAAATATCATAAACATCCATATTACAGGAGATAGGGCCTTGGAGAGACTATCAAGCTGTGGATGATTGCTTTTTGGTCTCAAAATCAAATTTCTGCTGCTTAAAGAGCCTAGGAATGCTGAAAGAGCTCTAATTCTCTTAGTAGACTCTTTCTCACTTTCAGAGTGGAAAGTTTGTCATAGTCCTGGATAGTTACGTAAACATATCACATTGTAGTTTTAAAACTTCATGTTATCCCCCCCCACATATGTGTTTGTATTGTTATGAACAAATCTATTAAAATCAGCTTTAAATGGCACAATGAAAGCTTTCAATATCAATGTGCATTTAATGATTCTTACTGTTTAATGATATTCATTTAGAGAGCCAAAATATATTTCAGAGGCCATGACAAACTGGCATGACTCCTTTTTCCCTCAACTATGAATTGTTGTTTAGTACAAGCACTTCAAATGATTGAAGACAGAACATTTATAGGTTTGAAATCCTGGGCTATATTCTAGGGAAGAATTTCTCAGACTCCTTTAGTGGCTAACAAACTCATTCTAGGAGAGAGTAAACTTTTACATTTGTCTTAAGAATACACGGATACAGCTCCATATGTGCATGCAATAGATGATGGTTAAGCCAGATTAATAAATAGTCTTTACATATCTTAAATTCTTATTACTTGTTGTGTGGGGGAACCTCTGAATAAAGAAGTTTAAAGTTCTTCATATAGTGTATAACACATTATTGTGAATTATAGTAATTCTAATCTGTTGCTGCTTTTCAAATTTTTGCAAGGCAAGAAGCAGAACATCTTAGAAGATATATCTCTGATAGCAGCAAAAAAGATCAGAGAAATTTTTTGAGCAACATGTGACAAAACACAAGAACTTCGCATATCCAACCTCAGAATTCCTCTAGCTTAGATGTTAGTGGATCTTGAACTTTGTAATAATTTCCTTAGATCTAGTCAAGTATAATAAAGTCAATTCCATCACGACTTTTCTCAGTGTGCCCAGGGGTGAGAATAGATAAGGCTGCACACATTCAAAATTAGATATGTGGATGTGTTTGGGTTCTTTGCCCCAAGTACTTCCTGTGACATGAGACTGTTCACCAATGTGAGCACAATCTATTCTAGCTGCCAGATTCATTACTGCCCACAAACTGCCAGCTACTATGAGATAGTCTCCCACATGTTACCATTATATTGCATGGCAGTTTCCTATGCTCAGGGTTTCTGAGCAAATCCAGTCTGTTGAAGAGAACACGGCATTAGAAAAAGGAATTACAGAGTTCTGTTCTGCTGCTGATCAGGGCTGGGACATTCTTCAAATATCATACTTCCTAAAATACTGCTGAGGTGAGTGAGTTGTCTATATTGTTGTAGGCAATATATATTCCCCCCAGGGTTGCACTAGCTAGAACACTTGTCTATAGAAGGGGGAGATGGTAGCAATCTTAAAAAAAAACCATTAATAAAGAGCTATCTACTTTAAATTATCCTACAAACAACAATGTGACTTCAGTGGTGTGAATACCATGCCAACAATAAAAATAACATTAAACATGCCAGTCATTTCTAACAGTAGGCAAACTTTTTGTAGTAGGTTGTAGTTCACATGGTTAAAACAAAAGTGATTTGCTATTAAAAGTATAAGTCTTGACTAATTGGAAATTTGCATGGAAATTCCTATTCTCGGATACTGATGCTTCAGAAAGACACCATTAACATTAGTGTTGTTTAAAACAAAAATATATAGATGTTTAAAATCAGATTTTTTTCACTTTAAAAGAACTTTATTAATTTTGGGGTATTTCATAAAATTTATTTTGATCATATTTACTCCTCTCTCCCAACTGCTTACTTTTCACAGTATTCATTGTGAGGCTGCATGTCATACTCAGAGTATGTTTATTTACTATTTATAAATATTCCAGATATTTACTTTCTGCATTATGAGAACTTAACTGTAGCTCAGAAGGAGGGACTTATAAAAGCAATGCTAAGCATGTTAACATGTGAGCTCAGTTTTCATTGGCTGAGACAACTCATTTTTTCCCTTCATATCACACTTTTTTATACAGTCATATACCATCTAGCAAAGTCTCAATGATGATGACCCCTCGAGATGATAACACATTTGAAAATTTCTTGCTATTTGATGATGTTATAAGCACACTAATGTTATGCACGCTGCATTCCTTACATTTTTTGTTTGTGTCTATGTGAACATATCTATCAGGCTGCCAGTGGTATAAAGGTATAGCAATACAATTATATGCAGTACATAAAACTTGATAGTGATAATAAAATATTATGCTATTGGTTTATGGATTTAGCATGCGATGCTTTCTTTCATTATTGTAGTGTATTCCTACTTATTACTGCAAGAGAATAATATGAAAGAGTATGCTATGCTTTGCTGGCAATAGTCATACTTAATCCTGAACTGTCTGGATTTTTTGATTGCACTTGGCTGCGGTGATGACTCAGTGGTTAATGTGTTTGTCATGTGAGAATCTGGAATCAAATCCACAAAACTAATGTAAATTCAGTCACAGATTTTTACTCTCAGTGCTTCTGTGGTGAGATGGGAGACTCCATGGAAGCCTCTGGGCCGCTTATCCTGATGTGTGTAACAGTGAACTACAAAGAGATTCTATCTCAAATAATGTGGGCAGTGAGGGTCAATACCCAGAGTTGTCCTCTGATTTCCATACAGGTATTATGGCATGCACATAAAAGAAAACAATACATATGAGCACACATACCACAATAATACCCCCAAAATACACAGACACCCTGCAAAGATTAAAATAAAGGTCCATATTCCCAAAGGCAGCTACGTTTGTACAAGTGTGCTCTAATGATGTTCACACAGCAAGAACATTACTAATGACACACTTCTCAGAATCTGCCCCAGTTGTAACATGATGCATGACTGTCCTGTTTCCTTTTGCCTAGTTAATGAATCTCAGACACAGAAGAGAGGATTAGAATCACTAATTACTTCTATTACCAATGGAAGAATAAGCATGAAAAGCAGGAGAGAAAGCTTTATCTGTTCCCTCATCAAATCCCGGATATTGAATGCTATTCTTCTATAGAACTTCATTTCCTATTCTATGGTATAATTTCACCTTGCAACTAAATTTATCTTCTCAAAGTGTCACTGTTTCTTGTCACTGTAAGGACATGTACAGCAAGGCTGTGAACAGAGAAAATACCTTCAAATATCCTGATTTTTGTCTCATTTCCATTGTCTTCAGATATTCAAAGTAGTCAAATATAGTTTATATGCTCTTACACTATTGCCAAAGGAATGCACAGGAGTATTCACCATCCTGGAAAGTAGTCACAGGAAAATGATCAGGGTGGTGGAACTGTCTAAAACCTTCCCATCAAGGAGATAGAAGACAACAGAAGAGTGATATATTAGCAACCTTTTGGGAGTAAACACTATCGTGTAACAAAAGCTTAGCATTTCTTTCTATGATCTCGGAGTACAGAAATAGTATGGAAATTATATGAAGGAAGATTTCTTCTCTCTATAAAAGTGAATTGTACTTAACAATGTAGCTTTATGAAACCTGCATGGACTACCTAATGAGACGGCGACTTGCTCATCACCAAACACAGGTCTTCTCAAATATTGAGTAGTTATGACTTGCAGTAAGTAGAAAACTAGTTTCAAAGTAGACTTCATTAATTTTTCTGTTCTCTCTACATGACATATTTCTCAAATGAATTCTAACCTAAAATACTCATATATCCTCAGGCATCTGTGCACCTTCTCAATACAGATTAATGATAAAACACCAGCAAGGAGGCCAACAGATCCACAGATACTACTTGAAAGCCATTAAAACCATCGTTTGGATGGCATCATATATAGTTAGAATGTTGAATGCCTCTCTCAAAGGCCTGTGTACTAAACATTGCATGAACACAGTGGTGCCACTGGGAGGTAGTGGGTCCCCCTTGCCCTGTGTCTATCCCTCCGCAGTGTCATCTCACTTTATAGCCATGGTTGGCCTGCCACTTACTATGTAAGCCAGAGAGGCTTTGAGCTTGTGTCTGTCTTCCTGCATCTTCTTGCCTTTGGAGAGCCAAGGTTATAGGTGTGTGCTGCATATCTTCACCTCTAGCGTTCTCCCAATTGGATTTAGTAAGCCAGAAAAGGAACAGAGTCATTTGCAAACCAGACAGAAACTGTACGAACAAAATTTTTCATAGCTCCCATTTTAGGGAACATATTGTCTCTTTCTACCATATTGAGTTATAGTCACCTGCATTTTTCACAATCAAATTTATTATCATCTCCAGACTATGTCCATAACCTGGGCATTAATATCTTAAATACTCCTATTTATGCAATGTCTCCATTTGGTTATATGTATGTATTATCTCATTCAGTTGTCTTAAGTATTATATTTCATTTACTGATTAATAGGTATAAATTCAAGGATCATGGCAGTTACTTAGAAAATCACTGGAGTTAGAGTCAATTCCGATCATTCTTCAAGCTCCAGCTCTTTCTACACTCACACTCCCTCTCACATTCTTGCAACCAGGATCCCATAATCACACAGACATAAATGCTGTTTGATGCATTTTTATGTCATAAGATAAAGCTCAGCTCTGTTGGATCAGAAGCTCAAAATGAAAATACGCCAGAGCACAGTTTTACATTGTTTAAGAACCTGTGAAAACTCCACATTTAGTGTGTGTATGTGTGTGTGTGTGGAGGGACCGAAAAAAAAAAAAAAAAAAAACAAACCCCCAAACAAAAAATCCAAAGCAAGCAAATAAACAAACAAACAAACCCAACATCCAAACATTCTGTTTTAAGATGTTATTTGAGGGTTTTTGCTTGATGTACTTTATACAATCCTAAGAGGGAATCACAGGATGTAGAAAATGACCTATTCTATCAATCAATACATAGAAATAGTTCCATATTGCTGACTGAAAACTACTGGTTACCTCCAAGTAACAGGACTGTTTGGAGATCTTTTCTGTTGGAAGGAATGTCTCCATAGAAAATGGTTATCACCTACAGGCAAAATCCTGCCATTTAAAGTGTTGAAAACATTTCTACACGGTTGTAAGAATTTTGCCCCTAAATCTGCACAATTTACCAGTTTCATTTAGTGCACTTAGTGTAAATTATTCCTTATATATGGACCTTTGTTCATGAATTATTTGGCTTGCAATAGCTTGCTTCGCGCCATCATGGAGACTGGTGTGACTCTGAGTGAGATTGCCTTTTTTTCTATCGATCCAGAAAATTGCCCCATTGTTCAGCAAGTCCTCATTGACTTCTGTATCATGAGAAAACTGGGGAAGAGAAGAAACAGACAGAGTTGCAGTAGAGAACTGCACCCAAGAGGATGGTTTGCAGGCTTCAGAGTTAGAAGTTGGATTGAAGCCAATTAAATCCATGTAGGATAAATAACCATTCTCTTCTCTCTTCAAGTTAGGTAAATTCGAATCTTAACTAAAACAAATCTCTCTCTCTCTCTCTCTATCTCTCTCTCTCTCTCTCTCTCTCTCTCTCTCTCTCTCTCTCTCTCACACACACACACACACACACACACACACACACACACACACACCATCTAATCTCCTCTTAAGACAAGCAACAAACAAATACATGGTCCATCAGACATGTCAAAATTCTGTTGATATTATTTCTTTTCCTAAGTTAACTGGGTTTCTCACAAGATTATATTTTTGTCTTGACTAGTTTCTTCTTGCAATCTGAAAAGCTACAGAGTGCTTATTGACAGAGTAAAAGTCAACAATTTTACCTACGTAATCTAGGTAACAAAGGGGAAAAAGAAAAACCAAGAACGATGCAACAACTTACCTTGGGCTAGTTCTGAGTTTTGCGTTCAGATGGGGTTTATGTTAGATGTTGCACTTCAGTAGTGCATTTGTGTTTGTTAGCATAGTTGTGCCTGCAAGGTTAGGATGCCATTTGTATTCACTGTGTAGATGTGTCTGCCAGGTCATTGACAATGCTGATGAGGTAGTTATTACTGTAATTACTCCGGTTCAAAGTCAGAGAAATTCTTCTGTGCTTTTTGTTAAATACTTTCCTTAAAGCCTGGTTCCCAACATTTTAGAACAGGAGCTTAATCTACTACTCAGATTTATGTATGACTGACTGTGTTTGATATAAGACACTTTATGTTTGAATAATTCTTGACGTACTATCAAAACAAATTTTTCTTTTACTTGGATGATTGTGTAACCTGTGTGTACTATGGGTTCACCCTGTTGGAGGTTAGTAACATGATTGGGAACTCCTCGAAGCATAAAAGCTTTGTTTCATTCAGCTATAGGTTTTCAAAAATACTTTTACTAGTCCTAAATGAAAGAGTCAGATAAGAGTAAAATGTGAGTTAATTAAGTAGAAAAGGGGACTTGGGTGTTTTAATTTTTTTTTTAAGGTGAGAAAGAATTTTGGATGAAAGAACACTGCTAGCACTAATCCTTCCATTTCCAACATCTTTGAAAATAAGAATGTCTGCTTCTGTCCTTGGCTTGTGAAAATAAATATTGAGAAGCCTATTCCTTATGAATGAAACTTAATTACCCACTATAATTTCTTGGAAGAGGCAAAAGTTTACTGGGTCTCCAGACACTGGTTAGTATTTGGCTCCCTTGTGCAATCTCGCTCACGACCTGTGTGAACACCATTGAGCTCCTAGATAATTGGATCGGTGTTCAGAGTTTGATATACTTACCCAGAGAGGATTTGCTTAAAGTGAGAGGCAAAGTTTAAAATGGTAAAAGGAAAAAAGGAGTAAATTAGGGAGAGTTTTTTTTCAGTTGCTAATTGAATCATTAAAACTGCCATTTGAAACAGGGCAGGTAGTGCCTATTAATTGCAAGCATTAAAAAGAGCCATAAATGTTACAGCACCTCCTTTAGCTGTGAGTGCTGAGAGCTGTTAGCAGAATTTCTCAAACAGAAGAGTTTCACAAATGTATTTGATGAGCATTCACATGCCTTGTATTAGGCACAGCCTTGGATTTGAAGAAATCTTGAGGAAAAAAAAAAGAGGAGATTGGGGCTTAGGAGACAGCCCAGTCAGTAAAGTATGAATTACATAAGCACGGGGATTTGTGTTTGGAGCCCCCAGCCAGGCAAGATGGCTCATTTCGGTAACTTTATCATTTCGGAAGAAGATTCAGGAGGATGTCACCTTCCTGATGAGTTCCTGGGGCAGTGAGAGACTCTGTTTTCAAATAGAAGTTGGAGAACTCTGGAAAGATGACTCCGTGGGTAAATCACATGCTATCCAAGTCTGAAGCTTGGTGTTCAAACCACCAGTACTCACATCAATGTCAGGTAGGTGTGCTGAACCATCAGTAATGCCAGTACTTCAAGTATGGACCTGGGGATTCCCAGAACAAGCATCTTAGGAGACTTGAAGTAACAAGGAACTGTGCAGTCAATGGAGAGGCTGCAGGTCATCAGTTTCAGGCCTTTAAGCTCACTTAATGCATGTGAACACTCCATACAAGTGCACACAGATGAAATTATACATACATACATACATACATACATACATACATACATACATACATATATACATACATACATAGATGATGGAGAGCAATTGAGACACATTACTTCAACTGTTGACCTGAATTTGATTTCTGGTCTTCTACACACATGTGCACAGAAGTACACATGTTCACATGAGCATGACACTCTAACTTGCACAAGTGTACACACACACACACACACACACACACACACACACACACACCAGAGTATGATACAAATATAAATCATTAAAAGTTTCAGGTCAACTACATCTAGATTCCTGGAAACAGAGATGAAGGAGAAATAATTCTCCTCAGAACATCTCTCTGGATACTTGACTGCACACAGGGGATGGTATCTAGGTTTTTTAGTTTGTCTGGCCAATAAACAAACAAACAAACAAACAAACAAACAAACAAGCATTTTATGCAGATCTCATTTATCCATGTACAGAGATGGCATTGCAGAGATCATGGTCAGGTGGCCAGTGTACACACAGTGTTCAGAGGTGTAGTATTTGTTAGTGATGAAATCATAGCTGGATGTATGCAGTTGATCAGGAGGAGCTTTCTACTGTGACCAGAGTGTTCACAATGACAGCAGGCAATAAAAGCTCTAAAATGGAATCCGGTGCAAGGGAAGGAGGCTCTTATTTTTGCTATTTAGTTCCTAGGTCATTCAAGTGTGAAGCAATAGTCAATTTCAAGTTGAAGTACCAGTGCCTTAAGGTCAGAGTCACCATCAACTTAGCAGGTAGCAGGGTTGGCTAGGTTGAACTATTCATCTAGTTCCTGAGAAAGTATGCCCATCTCTACCACTTTTGCCCATGAGCATAGATTGTGAGCTTTCAGGAAAATTATCTCTGCAATTAAAATGCTAGCACCAGTTACTGGTAAATTATTAAACCTGAATAATTGCCTAACTAAGAACTGTAGACTTTGGGACCGTGTACAAAATTAAACTTAAGGACTCTGAAAGGTCATGAAGCTTCTCTGGAATATTTCCCTGTGTCATAATTTTTTTCGGTCTTTACAAATCCCACATGGGGGAAGAGAAATAGATGCCTTTTGTAGGCAGAATAGAATGACCAAATATATCTACAATGTAATCATGAAAACTGTGTGAAGCTCTTAATTTCCTTTGAATCTGAGGAGCAGGCCACATCCCTCACCAAATGAATTAGCCTGCTGGGAATGCACAACCCTGTAGCTCAATTAGCAGCTCTTGCCTCCCCTAAGAGGCCAGTGATGTCTCAGAGCATCTTTTTTCCAGTGTCTTTTCTATTTCCACCCCTTCAGCTAAGCAGAGACATATCAGATTCCTCCTCCCTCTGTGTCTTTTGTTGAGAGCCTCTTTGACTCTGATGCCATCTTTTGCTGATAATGGAGGTTGTTTGTCTCCAGAGCCTAATGGGAACGACTGGAGTATTCTTGCAGGGTTAGATGTTGTCTCTCTTGACTTCTCCTGTCAGTTTCACTTAAGGTGTCATGCAGGTTGGTGCAGAATTAAGGAACAGAGTTAGGAGTGAGAAGCAGGGACTTTAGCAACCTTTTCTTTTGGTTTCTCCTTCCTGTCTCCAGGGAGGTAGAAAAGTGTAAACTTTAAACTCTGTTAAGCCCAATTTTTTTTTTTATTGAGTTGGTACAGAGATTCAGATTCTATTAAATGTGTTTTGAATATTGCTTATTTGCAGTGTTTATATGTGTGTGTTATGCATGCAGATTAGAACTCTAAGAAAATGTTAATATTTAGCTTAATATCAGGTTTAAAGGAAAGCTGTAAGTTCCAAATATAAAAATTGGGATAAGAAAATCCCTTTTATTATTTGATTTTTAAAAAATCTTTATTTATTGTCAACTAAATGTGAGAGTCTTCTCATGGATAGGTTTGATTTTATTTGGGGATGCAAGACTGATTTGATTAGTCCCTTCAATAATAATCTGAATATACTGTGAGATGCATAAGCAGCTTATCCATTAGAAAAAGAAGAGGACCCCATGGAATCCTCTTTGGGATGAATAAGCTTCAGCAGGGGAACAAGAGTGATAATAATTGGGTGTCAGCTGACACTCAGGTTTAGGGAGATATCTGGAAGATGGAAACAAACACCTAGGGTACGGTTAGAAGAATGATCTCTACTATTATTATCTACTAATAGGCTTAAGATATTTTTAAAGCTATGCTTGAAAAGAATGCTGTAAATTCTCTACTCCAACCTTCAAAACCAGTGGACTTAAAACATTAGGATTATCTATTATGTAAGACACTTACTTAATGAATTACTCAGTTTGCACATCCTTAGACATTGAAAGAGCAGGGGATAAGTTTTAATTTTATTTGAGTATTCTAAATTTGGCAACAGAAAACTGTATTTAGAAGTCATATGTAGGTTACATGGAAATGTTGACATTAAAATTGTTTTTTAACAATTTGAATTAAATAGAGGGAGGTTGTGGGTACTGTATCATTTCAATGCTTATACTCCTTAACTGACTTCATTCAGTGTATTAGCAATATATTGGACTATGACAGAGGTGGGTGGTGCCACAGTAGGTCACATGGGGCAAGAAGGGAGAATAAAACAAAAGGAAAGATGGTAGACAGAGCTTATTAAACTGAAAAGACAAAGGAACTTGGAACATCACTAGCTGAAGAGAAAGAACTCCTTCAAGATGCCCAAGGACTAGTGCTGGAGTAGAAATGTGAGACAATTTATAGTTTCCACTTATTAGGAAGAAGAAAAAATATAGTTGAGTTACTGAAGAGGGAAGGCTGAGAGCCAAGTCAACTACACACTGAAGTGCAGGGTGTAATCAGTCAGAGTGAATTTTAAAAGAAGTATTTGGAAGCAAAGGATGATCATGAGAATGGGATCCCAGAACCAGCCTTGTGGGCATTAGTTAGTTTCTTTGTTAAGATTTTTGTTTAAAGCAATCTGACTGTTGGGTGATGTGTGAATTGAGTACAGGATCAGAGTCCCATTATCAAGTAGACTATTATATATTCTGTGTCAGATTAGAGGAGATTGACAGATCATAGAAAACATTGCATGTACACTATTTCCTGAGATCACACATGCACACACACACACACACACACACACACACACACACACACACACACACGACCGCTCAATATCTTTAATTTTGGATAAGTTTGAAGAAAAATAGTGGAATTCTTCTAAAGTTGAACATATACATAAATCTACAGGGTGAACTGAATTCTAGAGAAGGATTATTTTTGCCTTGATCTCTCTCTCTCTCTCTCTCTCTCTCTCTCTCTCTCTGCCTTCTACTATCTTTGGAGGACAGTGCTCTATAGTTTAATGGAGCCAATCAAGCATGACAGGAGGTTACATCTGTAAGTTGTACACAAAAAATGAGCACCCCAAGGGATATTAATATCATTGGCTAAGCAACTTACATTTTGGCTGAGTGGCCTTATCTGTCTTGACTTTAGCTTTGAAAGAAGGAGAAAATATAAAATCTCCCCTGGGAATTGCTTATGGTAGCCTATGCTTGTGCGGAATTACTAAGTCATAATATTTAGTATTAATCACATTTCCAAGGTCCCAATAAATGCATATGCAAACTTCACTGGGGAAGTAAAGTATAATTCTACCTTAAAAGTCTCATAATACTTTACTCTGGGTTTACCATCCTAAAGGTATAAACCCCACAAAAACAGAGTATATTTAGTTAATTCTTTCAGAAACAGGAGAAAAAATATTATCAATGTTGATCTTATTAATTTGCAGAAATTAACTGAAACATAAGATAAAGAAGGACATACATGACATTAGAATCAGTGAGCAGTAGTCATTGCTGAGGAAAAGTTGAAGCTAAAGACACTTCAGATAATGCTACAAAGAACTGGATGATCCAAGATTTCAGGAGCTCTGAAGAACAAAGTGAAAGATACAACATGAATAGATAAAGATGAATAGATCAAACATTAGATAGAATTCCCAGGAGACCATAGCAGAAATGCAATGCAGTGCATCTTGAACATTTGGTTGCAATTTGGTTGAAATGTTTGATTGAGATGTTCTAGAAATTTTGAAAGATTATAATTCTCTGTTCCCAGAATGCCAGTCAGAAGCAAAGGAAATAAAAACAACAACAACAACAACAACAATAATAATGCTAAAAAGAAACAAAAAGAACTCCATGTGTAGTTATAGCAGAAACTGGAGAACCTCAAGGGCAAAACAAAGTGATTGTTCCAGTGCAGGTGCAGTGGAAGTCAGTGGTAGCAAGGATGGGATGTGGGGAGACTGGGACAATGTTTCAGTGGTTAAATGTGTATGGTTTGTTGATGGGATATGGTCAGGATCTGAGAAGTGACGATCAGGAATGGCTGCTATTGTTGGGGTTGCTGGTTGGTGGCATATTTGTGAGGAAACACAGGTTTGGGGTTTGTCTCTTTCATATGTAGGAGCTTAGCATGTCACTCCTAGTGGATATATGAGAGGCAAAATGAGCCAGCCTTTTGCACCGCCCTTCCTTAGACCCAGCTGACCTACTTATGTGAGGAGTGCTTCTATGCCAGATGTTCACATTTAGGTCCTGTAAGGACAAGACATCTAGCCTCTGGAGGGTTATCAGGGAGAGTTATGGGGCAATAAGAGGAAAAGTGGGTTGTCAAGAAGTTCAGCCAGTATGACTTCTAGAGAGCCTGAAGCCAATACTGTGAGTGAAAAGGTGACATTTCCACCCAGGTTTTTTTTCTGAGACAGCAGGCAATTGTAGAGAGATTCCCACAAGACTTTTCTTGTTACTTTGTTTTCAGGCACAATCTTAATCTTGTATTGTTCCAGCTAGTCAGCCACTGTCATTCTCCTTGTTTCAGTGATATATATATATATATATATATATATATATATATATATATATATATATATATATATATATAT
>LR750406.1:291757-419518 GCA_902729485.2 Mus minutoides | reverse complement strand
ATATATATATATATATATATATATATATATATATATATATATATATATATATATATATAATTTTTCTCCCTAGAGCTTTCTGGTTTTCTCAGAGCCTTTCAAGGACAATGTGCTATTATAAGCATGGCGAAGGGAAGAAGTTTTTGCTTCAGAGGCTTCTCTTCAGTTTTGAAACAGGAAATAGACTTCTCCAGACATCTTGAGTTGCTCCTTGCAAGACACTATGGATAAAAAAAAAGGACTAATCAATTTGTAAAACCCTGTAAGTAATGCTTTCTGCTTCAAAGTGACTGTACTTCCTTGGCTTCTCCTTCATCCCAGAGTCAATCCTTTTCTCCTACACATGGCCTGAAGATTGCTTTCCACAACAATTCTCTCTCCATTGCTCTTCCTTTCTTCTGAAATGTCTTTGTCCCCCCCCCCCAATTCAGCACCCTGCATTTGAACCTAGTGTTTGAAAGACAACTTTTCAACTACAGAACAGTGGTGGAGTAGCAGAAAAATTGCAAAGACAGAAAGATTTCTGTAGGTGCTCCTTCTTCTTCAAAATTTTACATCTTGCATTTCTGTAGTTTATGATGCCTTAGAAACAAGATGGTCATATTACTAACCTTCTTGGTTTGCCTCATTGTTTTGAATGATGGACTTAATCCATTACATTTAACCAATTTATCTCTTTCATCTCCTCTTGGATTTGATAGTTTCTCACTCCATCTTGACCTCCTGACCTTTACAAAATGATTTGTTTTATTTTGTGTATGAGTCTTTTGCCTGCATGTATATATGTATGTATCATGCAATGCATGGTAACCATGGAGGGCAGAAGACAGCATCAGATCCCCTGGAGGGAATTATGGATGGTTGTATCTACACTATGGGTGCTGGGAACCAAATCCTGGTCCTCTGCAAGAGCAGCAAGTGCTCCTAACCACTGGGCATCTCTTCAGCCCCTTGGTCTTTTTTTCTGATGTCTTTAACAATTTAAAGGAACATTGATATATTTCCCAGAATGTTCCTTAATGTGAGGTTTTCTCATAGTGAGACTAGGGTCCTAGATTTGGGGGAAGGTGATCACAGAGTATGGAATGACACTCACTGTACAGGGTCATGGTTTACTTATTTTTCAGGTTCTGTGAAGAGATATCATGAACAAAGCAGTTTATAAGAGAAAGCATTGAATTGGGTCCTTGCTTAGAGTTTCCTAGGGTAAGTTCATGATCATCATGGCAAATAGCATGGCGGCAGGCAGGCAGGCAGACACAGCACTAGGTTAGAAGGTGGGAATTTGCATCCTATCCCCAAGTAGGGGTCAGAGAAACAGAAAGGACATGATCTTGGCTTTTGATGCTTCAAAGCTCACTATCTCCAGTGACACACCTCCTCCAACAAGGCCAAAACTCCCAATCCTTCCCCAAATAATTGTATCTGTGATCAATTCTTGATTTTGTCTAGAATGTACATTTCTTGTTTGAGAGAAGGAGGCAATGGGTAGAGGAAGTATAAAAAATAGGGGGAAGGGTTATATTTAGGGGTAAAAGTGATAAGAGTATTGATGGTTTTAAAACATGTGTTGGAAAACGTGCTTGGTATGGAGAAATGAAGCCCAACTGAGTGAACCCCTCAGGAGGGATCGGTACACATGTTTCCAGAGATGTAGCAGAAGCTATGGGAGAGTACTACAGTTTCTACATACTATGCTAAACGGTGCTTCTGGGAGGCTAGAAGGAAGGCATCTGGGTTTCCTTGAAAGAGAAGAATATAGAATCACCGAGGTTTTTAATGAGTAAGCCACTAAATTACTGTAGATGAGGAATCTGTGGGCTTTTGGATTGCCTAAGGTCAAAGTTGTTTCTAGCAGACCAGGAATTAGTGCTGAATCCTCCTGATTCCCTGTCTAATTCATATTCCAGGATGCTGCAGCTGTCGCTCTGTAAGCTGCTTCTGATGCTAACAGACTGATGTTTTCTATTCCCCAGGGGAAGTTCACAGCTCTAACTAGAAATAGCCTCCATGGTGTAGAAATGACTCAGAGAGGCCAGATTCCCTCCTTAGTGACTTAAATGTTAATATGCTGGCACTTCTCCATGCCAGGGGGAGTGAGGCTGCAGCCGAGGAGAGGGGTGCCTGTTCTAGGATCCCTAGTTCCTGTTGTTTGGTTAAGTGCCTCTTTACAGTCCTTGAAGACAGGATTAGAAGCTTCTAAGAGATTCTCTATGAAACCCATGCATCCTTCCATCTTGTTTAAGTGACAACATTTCCCTATATCTCTGGACCAGTAGAGGCATCCCGTTAGTGGCTACCCCATACATGGTTAGATTGCAGTTTGGAACCTTCCCTTGGAAGCAGCCAGTTGCCCTAGTGTAGAAATCATTGACTGGTTTCTCTGCCACATGTCCTGCTTTGTTTTCTCGACCATAGCTAAGGTTTTTCAACACTTAGCTCCTCTAAATCCAAAACCTCACGAGGAAAACACGGTGGAACAGTTCAAGATTTGATTCTTTTACTTTCCTACAAGTGTCCCAGGTTTAAGAACACCTGGGTTGTTTGTTTGGAAACTTCTAAGTGCTTATTTACTTTGATGTTTTATATATACATGGATGGTGCTTTTATCAGGGAGGGGTATCAAGTCTCACCCTGCTTTGACTTTGTGAATGAAGTAAAAACTATCAACTAAATGTGGCAATGATCTTGAGTTTAGCAGCTCATACACTTTTGTAAAAGATAAGTAAGAAAACACTGAAAAAACACTTTGAAAATTACCCATTTTTAAAAGTTTTACTAATATTTTGCTCGTGTTATCTATATGCAATCGTATGAAAACCTAAGTGCTTACAAACATATTACATGTTTTTTTAAATTTTTTATTAGATATTTTCTTAATTTACATTTCAAATGCTATCCCAAAAGTCCCCTATACCCTCACCCTGCTCTGTTCCCCTACCCGCCCACTGCCACTTCTTGGCCCTGGTGTTCCCCTATATTGGGGCATATAAAGTTTGCAAGACCAAGGGGCCTCTCTTCCCAATGATGGCTGACTAGGCCATCTTCTGCTACATATGCAGTTAGAGACATGAGCTCTGGGGGTTCTGGTTAGTTCATATTGTTGTTCCACCTACAGGGTTGCAGCTCCTGGGGTACTTTCTTTAGCTTCTCCATTGGCAGCCCTGTGTTCCATCATATAGATGACTGTGAGCATCTACTTCTGTATTTGCCAGGCACTGGCATAGCCTCCCATGAGACAGTTATATCAGGGTCCCTTCAGCAAACTCTTGCTGTCCTATACAGTAGTGTCTGGTTTGGTGATTGATTTTAATCATAGTTTGTCTCTTATATAATAAGTTGGTATTTTACATGCTAATAAAATAATTTTTGTATGCAGGTATGTGTGTACACATGTGTGTATGATACTAATATATGTGAATGTACATTTATGGAGGCCAGAGATTTATGTCAGATGTCTTCCTTAATCATGGTTTATAGTATGTATTGAGGCACACTTGAACCCAGAGCTTTCTGATTTGGCTAACTTGGTTAGCTATCTTGTCTCCACCTGTGGAATTCTGGAATAGTAAGGAGGCCACTATTCCTGTCCAACATTGTTATGTGTGTTGAGGAGGCAAGTTCTGTTTGTCACATCTGCATATCAAGTGTTCTACACACTGGGCAATTTTCTCAGTCCCAGTAATAAAAAATTAAAATTCTACTTTAATTATTGTGTTAATTATATGACCCCATGTAATTTACTTATGAGTTTTTTNGAGACAGGGTATTTCTGTATAGCCCTGGCTGTCCTGGAACTCACTTTGTAGACCAGGCTGGCCTCGAACTCAGAAATCCTCCTGCCTCTGCCTCCCGAGTGCTGGGATTAAAGGCGTGCGCCACCACGCCTGGCTATATATTTTTTAATTTGTAAAGTTACTTAGAGCTAGAACTAAATGCTATTCCTTTGTCTTAGGGCTTGGAGTTGACCAGGTCTTGAAGGCACAGCTTCCAAATATCCCCCAAATTTTTATAGGCAGTTCCTAATTCATGGCATTTTGAATGAGTGGTTTTGACTTTATGACTCTATGAAAGCTATAACCATTCAGCAGAAGCCAGGCTTTGGGTTGTGGATTTTGAGTTTTTTCCCTAGCTAGCACTCTGTGGTCTGATACTTATTTGTAGTGCTGGGCTGCTTCCAATCTGCCATTTGTTTACAGGAAGAAATAACTGACTCTCCACAGTGCACTGGGTTGCTAGCTCTGATATCTGGTAGGGTAGGTTTATTAAATGTGCTTTCGACTTGTAATATTTTCAATTGATGATGGGTTGATAAGGACAAATCTTCATTGCATGTTGAGAAGCATCTGTGCCTGGATTTTCAAAGTGATTCTCCAAGGCTTTAATTACTAAGATTTAGAAAAACTATATATGTATTTCATCTTTTAAATTGCTTCTCTCTTCCCTCAAAGAAATTCTGTAATAATTTACATCTATGTTCATCACAGCATAGGTAATGAAGTATGTCCTTATTCCGTGTCTGTCTTTTTACAAATGATTAAATTGAGACCTTAGCTCATACAAGGAGAACAGCACCAGTTGCATCCAGAATCTTGGTTTTCAGAGAGGATTAAGTGACTTATTCACTCTGTTCATTTACCCAAAACATATTTCTTTTCTAAATTTAAGTTTGTTTATTCTCAGAATACCTTGTGTGTATATATGGTTGTGTGTATGTTTAAAATGGAGGGCTAATATTATAAAAAGACATGTAATACATTTTCAAAGGAGGATTGGGACATAAGCCCAACACTTAAACTCAGTTTAAACTCAGCAAGAAAGGAACCCTCAGTGAGATGGATCAGTGGATAAAGCACTTGTCACCAAGACTGACAACTTGAGTTCAAGTTTCAGGACCTACATGGTGAAAAGAAAGAACCAACTCTTCCCCATGTACACTGTGGAGTGTACATGCATATGTATATACACACATACAGATATATATATATATATATATATATATATATATATATATATATATATATATATATATATATATATAATAGATAGATAGAATAAATATAAAAAAGAAAGAAGAGCACTCTTTGAGGCAAGATAATTAGGTTTGGAGTAATTTCTATAAATGATACTGAGGAGTTTATGACTTGTCTAAATGCTGTCTTCTGATATATTCTGGGCCAAACCTTCAAGAACTATATAGAACATAAGTGTGTACATTTTTAAAAACTACTATTTCTTACAAGATGGAACATGTGGTTTCATGTACCTTCCTGAATTAAGTATCATCTCTGGCAAGGTTTCCTAGAGTTTCAAGGTCAGGTCTGGTTCTCTTTGTCTGACCTTGCTCTGTTCAGCCCAGAAGTTATACTTGTCCATGTTGCTCTATCCTATGGTCTGACACAAGCAATGTATAGAAGTTATTGCATGAATAATGGAAGAAGAATTGGCAAGTGAATGGAACCATGTAAATAACAACATGAAAAAAACCTAATCCTTTCATTCATTAGAAGACTTAGGATAACCATATTTAAATGTGATCTTATCACTAAAACTATACCCAGCCTAAAATTAAATAGCTAAGCATTTAAAGAGGTGGTGACATTGTCTTATCAGACTTGTGCCCCATCCGATGCCTCTGCTACAGACCTGAATGTGCTCCAAAAAACCCTGTTTGCTTAATGTGTATGCTAATTAAGACAGAAGTCTGGAATTTGACCTCTTTTGTTTAAATACATCCTATTAGAATAAGTTCAGCTTTTGATATCTCAATAACAAAGAAGATAATTTTAAAATTTAGCTGCTAGAAGTTATAGCACACACCTTAAGTCAGATTGTAGTCAATCTTTCCAAAATTCTAGAACATGGGAAATTTATTAACATTCCCTTATAATTTGTCTTTCAAGTTCATGTAATAGCATAATTATACAAGAAATTAACTTATATAGTTCAAGAGATAGAAATACCTTTTGATATATTTAAATATTCTGTATTGATCATGTCAGAATGCTGAAGTATGTATTATCATAAACTATCATAAGTTTATTAATTATGTGCATATGTGTGTATATAAGTGTGTGTATATGTGTAAGTATGTGTAGGTATGTAAGGGGGTTTGGGTTGTTGGTGTTACATGTGAAGATGAGAGATTAGTCTTAGAGCTACTTCTTAGAAACAGGTCTGTCTACCTTGTTCTTCGAGACAGTATCTCTCACGGGATATTAGGGTAGGCTATATGGCCAGTAAGTACTAGGGGCCTAGTGTCTAACCTTTTTATCTCTGAGATTACAAGACTAAGATTCCATGTTTGATATTTTTAGGTGAGTTCTGGAGGTTAAACTCAGGTTCTCATTTTTGCATAACAAGCACTTTATAAATGCAAAAGTGTACGTATTATTATAAACTATCATGAGCTTACTTAATATGTATGTGTGTGTAATGGGGTGTGTATGTGTAAGTATATGTGGCTGTATAAGGGGGTGTGGGTTGTTAGTGTTACATGTGTTATAATTTTGAGCTGTGTCTCTAGTCCTAGAAGAATAATTATTAAATTAAGGACAAAAATGTGGAAATATTTAGAGTTGTAGATTTGATTCTCAGCAATATTAGTTTTGCATAAAAGAACTGTAATAGCCTCCTCGAGAACCTTTAACATTAGACAATCATCTTGGAAACAGTTACTCACCCAGAAATTAGATTGAGGAAAACTGGGTTTTGACTGTGTTTTCGATCATTCATAAATTCCTCCAGGTCTCAGTTTTCTTATTTGGAAGCCAAATATGGTAAAATCCTAACTAGTCATAGTTCTGAATTAAAATGAAATTATTTTACTAAATGACTATGATATCTGTAAATGTCATAGAATTACAATACAATTATTAATCATAAGGTCCCGAGACAGGGCAGGTTAGAAGTATTCATTTATTATCAAGAGAAAACAAAAGAAGGTCTGTCCAACCTACATGTCCCCATGTGTGAGAACAGCACTCATACTCCTTGGAAGGAAAAATCATTGATTTAATGGGCCACATATAATGTAACCTCCTCTCTCAGCTGCTTTAGGCTGAGCTGTCAAACCTGTCTCTGAAGGCGTGCCACAGGAAACCAAGTACAGAGTGGCTCTCCACCTAAGCCTGGCTTCCATTGTTGTGCTAAACCACTCCTGAACTTCTCTGGAATCCTGCTAGCTGTCTGTCGTGCCCCACCCACGTCCTGCCTCCAGCTGAAGCGTTCCACAGAGCCCTCGAGAGACTTCGGAATGAACCCAGGCGCCTGCTCAGAACTGACTGTGAGCGGGGTCTTCCCTCTCAAAAACCAAGAAAGATTTTTCAGTAAATACCAGACATGCTTTGATCAGTGATTCGTCTCAATGTTTTCATTTTCTCTCCCATCTAGTCTCCCTTAGCCCCAGTTCGCACCCCCCCCCCCAGGGGACCTGGTCTTTGGGTACACTGGAATGGCGGCCTCCAACAATATTTGGCATTCTGTTTTTTCTTGGCCATTGTTTTCATCCTGAATCTATCAGAAATTTGAGGTTAAGTACTTACCCAGGAAGAAAGCAATCAAAGTTTTTCCACACATTTAAAAATAGTGAAGAAATATAAAACCCAGGGATATAAAGAGAAAGTGGGAGATGGAAAGGAACTCTATTTTCTGTTAAATAGTGCACAGAATCTGTTTGAAGTGTGTGTATTTGGGAGGACAGGGAAGCGGGAGGAAGTGAAAGGAGAAATAAGAGCACATTGGTTTTTGATTGCTCTGGATAAAGTGGAGCTATTTAATCGCCAGATTGCCCTCACACCGTGTACATTCATTGTACTGTGCTTGAACCTGAGAGGCAGCGCTGTGGTGCCTGTTAATTTCAGCACAGTGTGATATGCCCTCCCCGCTCCCCCCTCCCCTTTACTTAAAGGGAATAGTTAGTTCAATGGATGCACATTTCACCAAAGCCACAAATCATTAAACCTCTTGGAAAGAAGTAAAGTGTGAATCTTTCTGCATAGTCTCCTGATAGGAGAAACAAAAAGAGGCAATAAGATCTGGAATCCCCAACTGGGAGTTAATCCTGTTTTCACTTGTCTGCCTCAGCAGATGACGTCATTGAGTGATGGCTGATGAATGCTATCTCTATAACCCCTTTACTGTAGGCCTTTCAGTCTTCCAGCTGGGTGTCTATGGACTGGTTTACAATTTCAGGTTGTTTCTTAAGAGCTGGTAGAGCATGAACTTTCCTTGTAGTGGAACAGGACAGGCCAACAAAGCAGGTGGAACCTATCCGGCTGTGGGTTTTGAAATATGAAGCAGTCTGCTGGGTAAGGCGTCAGATCACATGAGATGTTGACCTTTGGACACAGTCCAAACCACAGTCTGTAACTAGTCACGGGGCCCAGAGCTGGGGATAAGACACAGGGCCCCAGAATTAGGCTTCAAGGTAGTAATCCACTTTATCATCCAGGGATTTTGATTGGAAACAGCAGAAACATATGCTGCTTGTTGGAAGCAAC
The DNA here is from genome assembly GCA_902729485.2 of Mus minutoides. Lineage (NCBI taxonomy): Eukaryota > Metazoa > Chordata > Mammalia > Rodentia > Muridae > Mus > Mus minutoides. The sequence continues at coordinate 411,017 of LR750406.1, read as the reverse complement.
AAAAGGATTTACTGTAAGGTTACTGTGGACTTGTAGATGGATTGGAGGATGAGAAACACAGTTTGCGGAAAAAAAAAGGAGCAGTTTCATACATTAAAACCCTCAGTGGATTAAAAACTTAAATGTGGAAGGGAAAACTATAACATGTTAGATGATGTAGTAGGAAAAATGTCTTCATGAAATCACAATTGGGAAGGATTTCCTTACCAGACACCAAGATACCATTCATAAGAAAAGGCCATACTATTTTACTAATAAATTAAAATAAAAATTCTATATTCAAAGAATTCTAAGTGACTAATACAACAGAGTAGGAAATGTTATTTGGTACACTTTGCACCCAATGCATTCTCATGAGAAATTATCATTGAACCTTCTTAGTATAATGACCACTCATTTCTCTGAGTTATTCTTTTGCTGGAATATTACTTAGATGATGGAGTAATACCAGTTTTTTCTCTCTCTCTCTCTCTCTCTCTCTCTCTCTCTCTTTCTCTCCCTCCCCCCTCTCTTTCTCTCTCTCTCTTTCTCTCTCTCTGTGTCTCTTTCACACACACACACACACACACACACACACACACACACACACAAGAACCTTCAGGCATAGTTACTTATTTTTACTCTTCAGAAGAAGTTAAATTATTGGTATGACACTTGGCCATAGCTCAGATCCTGCCTAAAACTCATGATGATTTAAACAGACTGGAAGAATTTTTGGGCATCTAAGAACCTTGTTCTGGAGAATGTTGTTATCCTCTAATGACCATTTAGAAGGTTCTCAGAGAATGTTATTCAAGAATAGAAAGTATTTGAGTAAGTTGTTTACTGTTCTTTGATGTTGTTATGAAAACATCTTTTAAAACCATCTTTAGACACAGAAACACTATTCAAAGTTCCTGTCTACCATCCCTCTTCTCAGTCAATGACAAAACTATACCTAGGCAGTACAGCTGACACAAAGCTAGTTTGCTTTGTAAAGAATATAAAAATTGGTTGGTGGTTTACAAAGGAACCACATGGTGGGACCCATGGCTCTAGCTGCATATGTAGCAGACGATGGCCTTGTCAGTCACCAATAGGAGCAGAAGCCCTTGGTCCTATGAAGGTTCTGTGCCCCATTATATGGGAATGCCAGGGCCAGGAAGCTGGAATGGGTAGGTTGGTGAGCAGGGGGCAGGGCGGAGGGGATGGGGGTTTTTGGAGGGGAAACCAGGAAAGGGGATAACATTTGAAATGTAAATAAAGAAAATATCTAATTAAAAAAGTAAATTAAAAAAGTATAAAAATTGATATTTAAGACTCAACAAACATTTCTGTTCCATGTTTCTCTTGCATGCCATAGAGGACTTAAGACTGCAGGTAGACATCTGTTTTTTTTTTTTTTTTTCGAGACAGGGTTTCTCTGTATAGCCCTGGCTGTCCTGGAACTCACTTTGTAGACCAGGCTGGCCTTGAACTCAGAAATCCGCCTGCCTCTGCCTCCCGAGTGCTTGGATTAAAGGCGTGCGCCACCACGCCTGGCCCGCAGGTAGACATCTGAAAGTGGCTGGTAAATGTTGCTAAAGGGAATTTTCACAAATAAAGGTAAAATAATTGCAGCATATATAGATAAAGATCTCAGCATGTGTTGAACATTTTGTTTTAGTTAATTTAAAGGAAATCAGACTATATCATTCCAAAACACATTACTTTGGCATAAAGAACTTTCTTTCCCCTCATGGAAGAAAAACTGAGAATCAATAGGTTAAAAAAAAAAATTGTCTGCCCTCTCTGTCCTTAGAAGCAAGGCATTAAAAAGGTGACAAAGTGAGTGGTTTCTATGAACAGATATTGCTAATAAACCTCACCCTTTTCAAGGTCCTTCATCTACTTAGTCACTTTCCTATAGTCTGGCATCCTTTGAACCTTAAGCTCACTTTTCTTTAGTAAAATTATATTTAAGCCTCAGGAGTCTAACCATTATTTAAATTTTGTTTCTTTTCTATGAACTCTCATGCACCTAAATATTCATAATAATGGGCAGCCATTTCTCTGGTTAAACTGTGTTTTCTTGGCTCAACTTGCCAACCCTCAGGAGAAAAACTCAGAAGGTACAGAAATAGTCATAAATTTATTGAGGAAACAAAGGAATGTTGAAATGACTTGCCAAGGGAGATAAAGCCTGTTTTTTTCTTTTTTTCTCTAGAGAGTAGAAGAGTTGATTAAATCGATGAAAGTAGACAGAATACATGTCTATCAGTTACCCATAACTTGAACGGGCTAATAAAGTAGCTGCAGGCCAATAAAAGAATAGGATCTAAAACATGGAAAGACACATTGCTTGCCAAGACTTCAGTTTTCTACAGGAATTTATTTATTTTTCTCAAACATGCAAACTAGCTAATGCTTTTCAACTGTCTGAATATATATTTTATTTTGCTTCAAGCATTTCACAAGCTCATTATTTACCAGGGTTTTATTTCTAGAAAACCTTAGTGTTTTGAAGGTCAGTGCTTCAAAGGGCTGAGGGTTTTTTGGAAGGGCACTTAGAGAAACCCTTAGGGCTGCTTGAGATTGGATTTTTAGGTGTTATGTTTTGAGCACCAGAAAATCAATTACTATGCCAGCTTCCTGGATGTCAAGATCGGCCACTGTTTCGCACAATGCCTGCCAGGTAATAAAGCAGTCAACACTGTCCCCATTCAATAATCTTTTGTAGCAAGTGTCCAATTTGACACTTGCCTTGAAGAAATCTTCGTGTATGATACTTATGCCTGGGGTCTTTAAAATTAAGGGATATTTATCTTCCATATTTTAACAATGTCTATCTGTCTACATTATTCCCATGGTGTTATTTTACTGTTTATGTTGTTACTGGGGAAAATAAGGCCAGTCAATTCCTATTATATTTAGATTTTATATTTGCAAAATTGTCTATGTCTTATCCCTCTGCATTATTATAATAAACTTACATAGATTGTGTGTTGTATAATGGACATAAGTAGCTTTTATTTAAATTTTCTCTTTGACACTTGATGCATTTGTGTAGTTTGTTTTGGTTTCTGTCACCTCCTATCCTCACCTCCTATCCTCACCTCCTATCCTCACCTCCTGTCCTCTCTGAATTTCTCCAGCGAGTTTTATTCTTTTGCTCTGTTTATGTATCTCTGTGGAGTTTTGTCACTGGCTGAACTTAACTATGACCATCTATTTGACTATGAGTTTGGCAGGCTTATCAGTGGGTACATAACTAAAGAGAGTGGCTACCCTTCCCTCAGCGTCTAACTAATAGAAACAACATTTACTGATGGTCTGGGAAAGGGAAGTGTAAGATTAGTGCGTTCAGTGTTCAATGGAGGATATTCTTTACCTCCAAGATGAAGCCTTGTTTCTGTATCACTTGGTGTGGAAAGACTCTTTGTCCCAACAGGAGGGAAGAACAATATAAAGGGAAACGACTATGACAAGTACCACCATGGATACAAAATCTCCCCTAGTTGCATCAATGAAGTCTTCTTGCATCCTCTAACCACTTTCAACAAGGTCCACCTATTAATTCTACTGTCATCCATCCCATTAGATGAATTTTGGGAAACAGATTCAGACCATACCATTCTGCCCTCATATATTCTCCTTCCACGTAAAACATATACTATTCAAATTGCCCTCAAAGTCCTACACGGTTCCAATATCATCTCAAAAGTCTCAAGTCCAGAATCTCATGTTTGTGAGGTATACCTGAGAACTGCCAGTACCTTCCCTGTTCCGAGCTGTGAACAAGCAGATTCAAATAAATCTTAGGCTTCCAAAATCCAATGGTAGGGTGGGTTGAGGATAGATACTGTCATTCTAAAGGGAAATGTACAAAAGCATGAGAAAGTATATAAAGGAATAAAAGGCAAAGCGGTTGCAATATCCAAGAAGGCAAACAAGATTAGAATTTGGGCCCTAAGATCTGCACTCATATTCTTCCTTCTGGATATAGTGATGGAAAGGAATGAGCCCCCAAGGCCTGGTAGGGCAAGCTACTATTATGAATTTGATAATTGAACACCTGTCAGAAACTGGAACTGGAGTCCTAATAGGCTGAAATCGACCGATGGAGGCTCTTCAGGTATGAAAATTTTAACATGATTAAAATTAATATTCTGTATATCTTAATTAATTAATGATAGAAATTAATATGGTGGTAGTTATTCATTAACCAGCTAGTTCCCCAAATTACCACATGGAGACCTTTTAATATTTCAAAGCTTAGACCTTTGGCAGACTCTAAACTAGCTCATCTAAATTAACTGAACCCTTAGATCCTTCCAGCTATGTGCCTAGCAATACCTTCTAGGCCCATAATCATTCATGATGGCCTACTCTTATGTCTCCCAGCCAAAAGCCTCTTTCTTCTTCCCAGAGGTTATTTCTACCTCCGATCAGGTCCTGCCTTTCTCTCTCTTTTAAATGTTAGGTCCAGTTTCTTCCTTCTATCCCCATTCTCCCAGAAATAAGACCCATACACGAAATTTATTTACAGATACCTTGACCATATAGCTAGGTTTTTCTCTGACTAGATCTTAACTAAGATAACCCATTTATTTTAATCTACATTTTGGCATGTGGCTGGTTACCTGCATTTAGGTACCATGAATCCATCTTATTATATCTTCTTAGGAGAATCTTCTACCTTTGCTTCTATCCCAGAATCCTTTCTCTTTTTGGGTGTCCCACCTCCTGTTTCTGGCCTAAGTCACAGGGTATAGACTTTTAAATCAACAAATTATGCATCCATACAACACACAGATATTCTTTCTATACTCTCTACTACTGCCCAATCACACTCTTTAACCTTTTATTGATCAATTAACTTGGGGAGCAAGATTTGTACAACAATAGCTGTTGTATATGAGAATTTGCTTGTCTTGGGACTGAATACATAGCAGCACCAGACCAACCCCAACAGGTAAGTTTCAGATTTTTCTGCTTCCTATGACTACACATGTTGGAGTCCCTCTTCAGCAGCCCTGGGTGGAGACTCCACTTTGAATTTCCTTAGAGTGGATTGATCTTCTTCACTGATCCTTCCCCAAGTGACTATCATTTCTGGTAACTGAAGCTCTTTGGGCCATCCTTTAAATTCTAAGTAGAGGGTATCAAGGTTTCCACAGTTCTTAAACGGTATTCATCTGCAGAATAGGCACTATGTTGTTGCCAACAAAGTTTATCGTATTTGTTCCCTGGTGCAGAGGTTTGAGGTGTCACAGTTGGAATGGTTAAAGAGAGTAATGACAGACTCCTGAGTACAAGGACTTGAGGTAGCTCTGAGCAGCATGCCTCTAGCTTCCACAGATTCTCAGAGACATTGCCCTTGCTATTGCTCTGTTTTTAAGGCTCTGCCACTATTGGTGTGTGAGGAGAGTTATGGTCAGTCCTAAGACTGTAAAAGTTATTTTGCTTTCTTGATCAATACTACCTTACTTGGATTCTTCATAGCTACATTAATTTTACCATATATTTTTTTGCCTACTTCAAATGTTAATATAGATATCAACTTGACAGGTTCCAAAATCAGTTAAGAGAAAACTTGTGGGTATGTCACTAAAAGAGTTTATAGGTAAACTTAATTGAGGTGATAAGACACATTCTATGTTACTACGCATGGACTGTGGGCCTGGACTGGGTAAAAACAAGAAAGCCAGGGAAGCACCAGGATACATCTCTGCTTCCTACCTGTGAACAGCTGCCTCGTGCTCCTGTTTTCATGCTTTTCCCACCATACTGGACTGTACCCCCAAATTGTGAGCCAAAGCACGCCTTTTAAAAATTTATTTATGGTCACATATTATATTATAGCAATGGAAATGTAACCAGTACACTCCTTGTCTACAATATTGTTTTCTACAGCTGCAGTTTCCCATGTTCAACTCTGATCTGAACACGTTGAATAGAAAATTTCAGAAGCAATGAGCTTTTGAATTGTAAATTACATATTCTTTTGAAGAATATCATGGGATTTCTTGCCATCTGCCTCTGTCTTGATTACAGTTTGGGTCTTTCTTGCATCCAAACTATCTAGACTATGAAGGCTATTGCTGTTTGTTAGTTATCAGGTCAATTGTCATAATACCACTAATGTTGTCTTCAATAAATCCTTATTTTAGTTAATAGTTGCTCCAATACACAGAATTAGACATGGATTATGCAAACACACTGAAAACACGAAGAAAACACTCTGGAAATAAAAAGATGAATGTTTTCAATGTAATAAAGAAAAAACCAGACTTCATCACATTTTTAAATTTTTAAATTTTTTAAAATTTTATTTTATTTTTAATTTATTTTTTTACACTCCATTTTCCATTCCCCGCATCCCATCCAATCCTCCAACTGCTCCACATCCCACACCTCCTTCTCATCCCACCCCATCTCCATGTGGATGCTAATACCCCCACCACACCTGACCTCTAAATTCCCTGAGGCCTCCAGTCTCTTGAGGGTTAAGTGCATTATCTCTGAATGATCACAGACCCAGAATTCCTCTACTGTATGTGTGTTGGGGGCCTCATATCAGCTGGTATATGCTGTCTACTTGGTGGTCCAGTGTTTGAGAGATCTCGGGGGTCCAGATTAATTGAGACTGCTGGTCTTCTTATAGGATCGCCCTTCTCTTCAGCTTCTTTCAGCTTTTTCTAATTCAACAGGGATCAGCTGCTTCTGTCCATTGGTTGGGTACAAATATCTGCATCTGACTCCTTCAGCTACTTATTGGGTCTTTCAGAGGGCAGTAATGATAGATCCCTTTTTGTGAGCATTCTATAGTCTCAGTAATAGTGTCAGGCTTTGGGACCTCCCCTTGAGCTAGATCTCACTTTGGCCCTGTCTGTTGCTAGGCCTTCTTTCCCTCAGGCTTCTCTCCATTTCCATCCCTGTAATTCTTTCAGGCAGGAACAATTATGGGTCAGAGATGTGACAGTGGGATGGCAACCCTATCCCTCATTTGATGTCCTGTCTTCCTGTTGGAGGTGGGCTCTATAAGTTCCCTCTCATCTAATGCCCCTCCCTTTGAATCCTGGGAGTCTCTCACCTCCCAGGTTTCTGGTGCACTCTGGTGTGTGGGGGCATCCCCCAACCTCCTATTTCTTGAGGTTGCCTGTTTACATTTTTTTCTGCTAACCCTCAGGGCTTCAGTCCTTTTCCCTCACCCAATACTACATCAGGTTTCCCTCTCCCCTTCTCCCCACCCCTACCCCATCCACTTTCTCTCGGGTTCCTCACAAGTGGGAAGGGAAGAAGGAACCCATCACATTTTTAAGAACAAATCTTATGACTATGAAACTGTGAAGAGGGAAAAAGAAAATCATCGAAGTTTAGCTGTCACATGCCACATGCATTGCCTTTTTAGCTGCTGTGTATTATAAGAATTTATTTAATATTTAGTACGAGTTAAATTTGTATTTCTATGCTTAAGGTTTATATCTTGGGTTACTTATGACCTATGATTCAGGCATACAGCAAGGTCACTAGAACACATCCTCTACAGACAGTTGAAAGCCATCTTTAGATACTTTTGACAGCAGTACTCAATTTTTCTCACCTCATTTTAGTTTTTTTTACCTATTGTATTGCCATAATATAGCACTACAAAGTACTTAATTTATGAAGAGTATAAATTTATGTCTCAAATTTTTAGAGGATGAGAAATACAAGATCAAGGTGCTAGCAGGTCTAGTGTCTGGGAAGCTAGCCTGACTTTGGAAAAGGGGCTTTATTATTTAACCAGGTAGAGGGAGTGACATCTGTGTTCTCATATGGAGGAAGAGCAACAGAGAGTGAACCTAGCCTCGTAGTCCTTTACTTTATCATAAGTGGAACAATGGCTCAACCTTTTGCATGGGGCCTATTGCTTCCATGGCTTAACCACCTCCTCTAAGTTACTTCTTCATTCTGCAACATTGATTATTAAGTAGCATGGACAACCCATTAAGCAAATGGGTAACACATTTAAGAGATAGAAGTTATAAACGATTTTCAATAAACATTGAGATTTTAATCACGTCACGAGGGTATCACTGATGTACTTTATATAGATCTGTTTTTTTAACTCGACGGGCCGTACAAACAGAAGGTACCTCGAACTCATTCTTCTTAGAAATGAAAGTCGAGAGTATGATATTTAACTACAGGAAGAGTATCAAATAACTCATCGCAAAATACGTTTCTTGGAACTTTTTGGTGATTTTGCTGATAGAAGTAACCCCACATTAAGTCATGAAGTGGTTTTCTTCTGTTCTAAGTGTAATGTGTCTGTCCTACGGGGGTGGGGGAGGGGATATGTGTTAGATAAACTTTGTTCAAACATGAGTTACAATGCAGTTGTCCATGAGAGTTCAATGGTAGTAAATCAACAACATAAATTAAGCATCCTGATTCAGAGCTATATAGAATATAAAGGTTTGGATTGATCATTTGACAAAAAGTGCCTGTAGGAAGAATCTACCCTTCTATTTCCCTTAGGGACACTGATTCAGTATTTGTTAATTCAGTTCTTGTGGTGACTTTATAGAACCTATGCACTGTGAATAATGAGTATCGACTTTATCTATCTCACAGTTGTTGACACACCCAAACTGATGAGTTTTCTTCCCAGTAAACATTGCTGCCCTTGTCTTAATTTTCTTACTGTGGCTGAGATTTCCATTATTTGGCTTATTTAGAGAGATTTATCTGTGTCTTCAGGACTTGATTGAGGTAGGAAGAGAGCATTGTTCTTTGGTGGACTTTTTGGTTTTTGGGATTTTTTTTTTCTTTTGGAAAAGAATAGACTGCCTTCCCCTTTAGGGTTGTTTTCAATTGTTAGTGAATTCATTGCTGGAAAACTTCACTCTTTAGTGGTTTGCAGAATTTCAAGTAGAGTCCCATTTATATGGTTCCAAACTGCTCTTCTAAATTCTGATTAACTTGTTCATTGACACTTTGACCCTTATACTACTATGTGAGTTTTCGGGAAATTATTAAAACATACTTAAGTGCTAAACAGTCCTTATTTGTTTCATTAACTTGGACAATTTTTTTTTTTTTTTTGCAAATCATAACATACCCTCTCTCCCAAACACAAACTAATTGGGGTTATCCAGGGACCAGGAACAAGAAATGAGAAAATGAAGGCAGGCAGACGGTATTCTAGCAGTAAGCTTGTTAAATACCATTGCCCGGAATAGTTTTAGTTATAACAATTGCTCCTGCTGTTTTCAACCCAGCACTCTGAAGCTGACACAGGCTGATAAGAGGTTATTGTTGTAACAACACACTTTACTCTCACTGTGACAGCAAAATACAAGACAGATCATAGGTGGGAAGCAAGAGCAAACCATGGTGATGTATTGAGCTAGGTGCCTAGATGCCCTTAGGCAACCACTGTGTGGTTTTGTGTTAGCCTCCCTTTGAACTTTCACTTTTTCCCCCCTCTCCAGGTACTTGGCATCTTGCCCTGTTCTGGAAATGGCTTATTTCTAGTCTTCATGACTTCCACACAAACTTAACTCTTTAATTTTCTGTCCAATGGCATGTGTATTTTAAAAGTGTATTTTGGGTCAGGTGGTGATGGTGCAGACCTTTAATCCCATCACTCAGCAGGCAGAGGCAGGTTGGAGTGCTGAGTTTGAGACTAGCCCAGTCTACAGAGCAAGCTCCAGGACACCCAGTGATACACAGAGAAGAGCTGTCTCAAAAAAAAAAAAAAAAAACACCCCATCAAACAAACAAACAAACAAACAAACACAGCCCTCCAAAACAAAAACAACAAACCTCAAACTTATTTTGCACCATGAGAGAATGCATCCTAAGCATGTGTATGCATACAGAGACAGGAGGTTCAGTGTTTCATAGAACGTGGAATAATCTTATATAGTCAATACTGACTAGGGAGAAATGAAACAGTGACTGATTTGACCTTTGTAAAATTGAGGTAAATGGTCCATTCTTGGTTATCCGTTAGCAGGATAAATTTAATAATTGTTATAGACTTTCAAAGCCTGTTTTTCATGTATTTGAATTAGCCAAGAATGTAAGCTTTAAGGCAATGATGTTGTTTTCAGCTCTGCTGTTTCAGGGCAAAAGTCATACATTATGGACTGTATCAAGAGACATTATAATTTCAATTAAGCTTTGGATTTAGCAATAGGCTTCAGGCCTGATTGAATCACTGTATTATTATTTGTTGACCTTGATCTATAAAATGGGAATATCAATTATACCCATCTGCTTATTTGTTTGGGAAGATTATAGAAGATGATACCTATAGAAGGCCTAGCATAGATTTGAAACCTGATCAGCAGGGGCTATTTCACATTTGGTAAATAAAGTCAAAAGCACGGGCATGGGGAAGTCATAGGTTCTGATTGGAGTGTACTCCTATAGTTTTCCTAAATACACATGATGTGCCTTCTAACTTGCCTACCAAATAACTGTATTTATGCCAGCAGAATAGTAATGCTTTCACCTTGAGCCAAAGTGGGCAGTAGGAACTACAAAAACCTATAAGTTTAACTGGCCAGTGTGATAAGAATAAGTGACCATGTCATAAAGGGGACATCTATACTAATGTCCTACCTCAGAACTCATGGAAAACCATGGAAGAAGGAATGAAAAAAGTGTAAGAGCTGGAGGACTAAGAAAGGTAGATGTAGAATTCTGCCTTTCAGGTATGTTATGATTGTTGTATTCTTGAACTTACAAAAGCTGTGGTTTATTGCACAAATCTGTACAAAATTGTGTCTCTCACCATCCTGACATGGAGAAGGGAAGGGCTCAGTGTGCAAACCTGATATAAAGATTTATATAAGTATAAGGATTATATAAAATTTTATAAAAATGTAAGGATTATGTAAAAATACAAAAATGTATACATGACCATCGTTGATGACACAGGAAGAGAGAGATTTTCCTCAGCTGGTATATGCACTTAGGTGCCTATGCATCAATAAGAAAGTTTATAACTACCTCAAATATTCAATCCTAATGTAAAGCATTGATTCATTACAAAAAATAAATGAAAGTGAGAGGGGTCAGTTAGAAAAAGGAAGAGAAGAGTGATAAGTCACAAGAAAGGGTAATATAGAGTGAATACGATTGAAATACCTTGTGTGCATAAATGTAAAACACAAGGAAGTCTATTATTATGCATAGTTAGCACACACTAATAGAAAACTATTTAGTGTAATATTTGGCTCATAGCAAGTACTTTTTAAAAAAGATAATGATAAATAAAATTATGATTTTTGTGTAGATACCCAAAGAACATCTGCTTAATATTGTACTTGCTTTTTATTAAGGAGGAAATCAAGCAGATGTTACAATGGACTCTAAGGAGACATTGCAAAGAACCATAAATATCACAGATTTATGGATCAGAAACAATGGAATTTATTTGTGAAACGACACAAAGCTGGCTGGTGGTAAAGATGTTCCCCCTCCACTGAGCATTTTATTTTATGGTCACAGTCAAATATTTCCCATCATAATGTAATTTTGTCCAATTTACAGAGTTGGAACAATGTGAAAAGCCAAGAAAAGTGAGAATCCAATCTAGAATAACATTACACAAAGAAAACACACATTTCCTGCTGGAGAAATCAAGTGCTCAGACTGCTAGTGCAGGTTTTACACACATCAAATCTTTGCTGTTAGAGATGCTGAGATTCATGCTATGCTAAACCTGACTTTCCATGCTGAGAAGGAATTTTGTGCTTCCAGGAGACTCGGGAATGAACTGAACTTTTCCTAAGAGAGAAGTGCTTTGATTTTTCTTGTTTTCTCTGGGGATGCTCCGCCTAAATGAGTGTCATCTAATTTTTAACCCCACTTTCCTTTTCAGGAAGTACCCTTCCGTTGACTTCATGCTTGAGAAGGCACCGAACTTTGACTCTGCGATGCATGGGGAGAGGCGCCGAGTTTAGAATGAAGACATCTCCTCTATCAGTTGAGATTTCTCACTGTCTGACTGCAGATCTACCTGGGCTTCCAGAGTAGAATACCGTGGATTAGGAGACATATAACCAATGGAAACTTTGTTCTAACCACTATGGAAACTGAATTTGTAGGCTCTGGATGGAAAAGACATGGTGTCTGTTGAATACCTACTTCCTAATTCATAAAGACAGAGGATCTCTTTTAACGCTATATCCACAAGGATGTCTACTTCAGTTCCTGACTCCAAGTTCTTTCCCTACATGCATTCCTGCCCTCAGGTCCCTATATGATGGACTGTTACCTAAATATATAAGATGAAACACATCACTTACTTCTAGTTTAACTACTCATGGTCTTTATCACTGCAGGTAGAAACCTAAGACAACTGTCATTTGACTTCCATGTGCCTTAACCAGTTGTCATTTCCCTCCTCATCAGTTTTTAAGACCTCAGTTTTTAAGGCACTTAATTGAATACACAGTTCTATTTAAAAAGTTGATCTAGTAGACAAAGGAGGCAATGTGGCTTATTGCAGTTCTGTATAAAAACAGATAACATAATGCTCATTGGATATAGTTACATAAAATTCAACTTGACTCCATACTTACTAGTTTTCTTACCTAGGAGTTCTTACTTAGAGTTTCTAGACATAATTTTTTTAAACCAATATGAAAGTAAGAAAACGTTTATGAATTTCTTTAATATTTAAATATGCTAATATATGTAACATAATTAGCCCATACTTGATGCTCAATGCTTATGAACAGTTTGCCAACAGTTGAAGCAAGGAATGCCTTATGAAGATTAATTCTCATACTGAAAATGTGTTAAAAATAATACTATTTAGGAAGAAATCTCTTCATTGAACAATTTTGATGCCAAATTTCACTTTCTTACATTTAACACATTAGACTTTTAGCGCCTTTGCTCCATGACTGTATAAATATATTTTTCTATTTTCTTCCTAAGCCTATGAGAGTCTATCAGGATTGGCTAAATTTTGTAACTGACACAACCTTGAAATCTTAGCACGTTGACATGCTGAAAGTTTTATTTTCATTCAAACTATATTTCCATCTTCAACAAGAGTTATATGGACAGTGAAAATAGTATGAGTCTCCAATTATTAATCACTATCTGACCCTGGTTTACAGAGAGGCTTCCCACTGAGCGTTGTCGCAATAGGTAGAAAAGCTCCAAACTCACACTTGTTCCACTATGCCTGAGGTAGCCCTGAGTTTTGTTTATATTATTTATACATTGTCATTTTCCGAATACTTGGAAAATATAAATAAATTACTGACCACATACATGTATTGCTTAACAATAAAAATTAGATTACTATAAAAATTTCTAAATGCTTGGGGCTGCCCTTGTCCCAGTCTTGTCATATTTTGCAGGGGGGGAGGGGAAGTAGTGAGTGGAATGTCTCTAGTTTGGCATAGTGCTGATCTCAAACTGGCAATTTAGTACTCTGGCCAGGACAAAATGCATATTGTTTCTTCTCATATTCAGACAGAAACTAGTCATATGTGTCTTCCTTTAATGATAAGCAATCCAGAGAGTTTGCTTATTTTAGGTGCTTTCAAAAAAAATGTGCTTTGCGAGAACAACATCAACTAACTGGACCAACCAGAGCTTCCAGGGACTAAACCACCAACCAAAGAGTGGAAGGACCCATGGCTCCAGATACATATGTAGCAGAAGGTGGCGTTATCTGACATCAGTGAGAGGGGAGGAGGCCCTTGGTCCTATCGTGGCTTGATGCCCCAGAGTAAGGGGATGCTAGAGTGGTGAGGAGGGAGTGGGTGAGTCGGTGGGGGGAGCACCCTTATAGAGGCAAATAAAAGGGAGATGGAATGGGGGGGTTTCTGGCAGGGTAACCAGGAAGGGAGAATATAATTTGAAATGTAAACAAATAAAATGATTAATACAAAAGAAATATTTAATATCTATTCTCTAAACTGATCAATAGTCTCTTTTTATATAAAATATAGAATTCTATCTTGACATAAACTTGAAGGACTCTTGTACAGTAGGTCTGAAAAAGGTAATTGTACTTTTTTCTTCCCTAATCTTGTAGCTATTTCATTTCTTCATGGGAAACTGTTGTTCTAGGTGAAAAGAATAGTTACCACCCAGGTCATGAAAGAAACTTCACATAATCGTGTATATTTTTTTTTATAAACATGTACCTTTACAGCTTTTAGCAACTAGGTTTGAAGACAAGTTTAAATATGCGAAGATTTTATTAAGAGTAATTGCTTGTGCAAAAGGAAACAAAGAAAGCAAGCTCCTTTGAAAGGTCTATCAGTTCATTATGTAAATTCAACCTCAAGAGAAGTAGAGAGAAGAAGCTGGTTTGAAGCATTGTGGGTAGCTTCACAGTCTAGAAAAGACTCAGCAAGTCTGTTGGGAGGCTCTGAACCACTATTGGACGGCATTGAAACAATCCATTTCCCAGAATGCTTTTCCCCCATTGTTTTGCATCATTATTTAGGCACAGCCACTGATGGGCTTTAAAGCACAGAAGATAAAGTCAAGTTTACTCCCTACAGAGAGACCTGTGAGGTTCATACTCATCACTGCCTCATGCCCTTTCTAGTCTCTTGCCTTCAGTGATTTAAAATATTTATTCCTGTTTTATGAATTAGTTACTGAGGTCAAGGGAGCTTAATGGATTAAGCTACTGGCACAAGGTCCCAGAGCCATTAAATTTGGAAACAGAGACCAGCCTCACTTATATTTTGCTGTCTCCAGTAATATAGTCATGGTCTTCCTAATTGAAAATATTCTTAGTAGATATTAAGCTATTTTTAATCTTTAATCGGCCAAGCACTCTCCCTTTTTGCTGGAAGCAGCACTTCCTTTTTTTAAATGATGAAAAAACATGTAGTATCCTGTCGCCTGATGGCAATTGAGTTGTCACTGAAGGAATACCTACTCAAGCTGGACTAATTACACTCTTCCCTGGGACCTCCAAAGCTTGAAGAGCTTCTGAGTACTTACAGTACAGAGTAGGAGAGTTGTTGGCAGTCATGAACTTCACTGTGGTATAACACAGTCTTGGAGGATAAAATAGAAAGCTAATGTCCCAGAGCTCAGCTGCATTTCCTTTCCTTCTAGTTCTTAAGCAAGATACGTTAGTATCCTTCCAAAGTTGTTCCCATTGTACCCTAGCTGTAAATGGGTTTCTTGACCTTGAGTGATAGTTTCCCAGCAATGTAGACTATCAGACTGCTGAAAGAGCTCAGTTGGAAGAGCATGAGATCAAAGAAATGTAGACTTGGATGAGATCTGTTATAGTGCAACTACATGTGGCAATATTTTTTCTTTTTTTTTTCCAATTTTTATTATATATTTTCTTCATTTACATTTCAAATGCTATCCTGAAAGTCCCCTATACCCTTCCCTATCCCCTGCCCAGCTCCCCTACCCAAACATTCCCACATCATGGCCCTGGCATATAAGGTTTGCATGACCAAGGGAGCCTCTCTTCCCAATGATGGCCAATTAGGCCATCTTCTGCAACATACTCAGCTAGAGACACGAGCTCTGGGGGTACTGGTTAGTTCATATTGTTCTTCCCCCTATAGGGTTGGAGACCCCTTCAGCTCCTTGGGTACTTTCTCTAGCTCCTCTATTGGGAACCCTGTGTTCCATCTAATAGCTGACTGTGAGCATATACTTATGTGTTTGCCAGGTACTGGTATAGCTTCACACGAGACAGCTATATCAGGGCCCTTTCAGTAATATCTTGCTGGCGTATGCAATAGTGTCTGCGTTTGGTGGCAGATTATGGGATGGATCCCCAGCTGCAGCAGTCACTGGTTGGTCCATCCTTTTGTCTCAGCTCCACACTTGATCTCTGAAACTCCTTCAATGTGTGCTTTGTTCCTAATTCTAAGAAGGGGCAAAGTATCCACACTTTGGCCTTCATTCTTCTTGAGTTTCATGTGTTTTGCAAATTGTATCTTGGGTAATCTAAGTTTCTGGGCTAATATCCACTTATCAGTGAGTACATGTTATGTGAGATCTTTTGTGATTGGGTTACCTCACTCAGGGTGATACCCTCCAGATCTATCCATTTGCCTAGGAATTTCATAAATTTATTGTTTTTAATAGCTGACTAGTACTCCATTGTGTAAATGTACCACATTTTCTGTATCCATTCCTCTGTTGAGGGACATCTGGGTTCTTTCCAACTTATCCCCAGAGCTCATGTCTCTAGCTGCATATGTAGCAGAAGATGGCCTAGTCAGCCCTCATTGGGGAGAGAGGCCCCTTGGTCTTGCAAACTTTATATGCCCCAGTACAGGGGAACGCCAGGGCCAAGAAGTGGGAGTAGGTGGGTAGGGGAGCAGGGTGGGAGGAGGGTAGAGGGAAATTTCGGGATAGCATTTGAAATGTAAATAAAGAAAATATCTAATAAAAAATTAGCATAACACACACAGAAGATTGCCAATTAAAATTGTATATGTCTGAGCAATTTATTGGGACTTTTGTGATTGTGGGATGTTGGAATATTGTAGCTCTCTAACCAAATTAGCTTACTATATCTTCAGTGTCCTTAATAGTCAGTCATCTTTCTTCTCTGTGCTTGATTTAATGCTTGTTGCTGTTAGATAAACCCCTGTTAAATATACTATCAAATCACTAGTTTCTCCCAATCAGAAGTTGAAGAGTGTCATTGGATAGCATTTGAGCTCTAGAGCAGACATTTCTCTACATTCGTTTAATTCACCTACCTGGTGTATCCACCAATGTATTTGGAACTGCCTTGATTCATGACCTTCTTTTAATATGTAGCTATAAAAGATTCATGAAACTGTTACCATATGGAAACATGGTATTTATGATTTAACCCCAGAACAAATCATCTCTTACTTTCTTTGAGGTGAGAGATGTGCTTTGAAGTCAACTCTTGACAAAGATTTTAATCTTGAGTTTTTCTTACCTTTGAGGTAGGCTCATACCATCATGATCTCTAAGGTTTCCTAGAATCTCATTACTGTCTTATTTTAGAGAAACCTGTGCCTTTGAGGAAGATAATGACCATGCCTCTCATCTTAATGCCCATAAATAGAAGACAGAAATCTAAATAATCAAATTTGTATGTCAAGTAGAGTATTTTGCTTCCATGGGGAGAATTGATGAATATATCCATATTATGGCAGGTAGGCTTTTTTTTCCTACTCTCCCTTTTTTATCATCATTGCACATATTAGCTTCTAGATCCAGACATTTAAAACTCTAGTAGTGTTGGTTATTAAACCCAGAGCCTCACATATGTTGCAAAAATCTTTGCTACAGAAACATATACACTCTAGAATTTTGAAGTCATCAGTAGGCTTTGAAAAGTGCTTGGGAACCTTAAAAATGAGAGCTTATGCTTGTACAGACTAATTCCCCAACAGTAGGATACCTGGATCCTAAGGACATGGGTGGTTTTAGAGGATAGATGTCTGAAGCAGGACTTGTGTGATAATTTCAAGTCATGTATAATTCCAAATAATGTGTAATTCTGATATATAATTCAAATAATGTTTGGCCCAGCCATAATCTTTCTCTACTAGCAAGATAATTTATAAGAGCCATGTGGTAAAACACATTCTTGCTAAATCATTTAGATAAAGTCAGTGAGGTTTGTCAGCTGAATGGGGAAGAAATGGAGGAACAAAAGAGTACTCAGACTACGGGAGGTAGGCTACAAGTGGGATAATCAAGAGGTCAGTGTATCAGCAAATTGGAGAGAGAACGGAACATAAGAAGAAACATCTGGGAATCTCAGGGAGTCAAGGTAGGGATGTGCTTTGGGTTACATAGTGTCCCCAGTAAAGAGAAATGGCCCAGAAGTTAATGTATGGAGCAATCCACTGGCTTCTTTTCATTTAGCAGATGGTGGTGGGTAAGGACTATCAGTTTTGATGAAAGCTCCTTTCTGGGTGTCAAGTGTAGGTGATAGTCTCAGGAAACTTGAATAATTAAATTTGTAGCTTTGGACAGATTACCATTGCCACGTTACCTGTCTATACTTTCCTTAGTTAATTTCTTTTTGTGGCAAGATCTTTGTGTATAGTCCAGGCTAGTCTATAAATTTTATGTAGTCTAGGTTGGCTACTTGTTCACAATGATCCTTTTGACTCTGCCTCTTAAATGATGAAATTGCAAGTATACATTTGAAAAAATGATAACATAACCACAAATATAAGAAGAATGAAGAAAACAATCATTTTCATATTGTTTGCCAGCCTGACACTTTGTAATTATTTCTGAATGTAATTTTGATGACTTCTTCATATGACAACATTTGAGTAGTATTTTTATTGATGGAAAATGAGTATAATTCAGTCTTCTAGAAGGGCTGATATTTTTGTACTTTTGGTAATACAAATATAGATATTCACAGGACCTTTAGCCATCTTAATTCTGTTCAATTATTTTGTATAATTTCCATTTAAAATACAAAGACATACATGATTTTATTGTATCTTATACCTTTATTGAAGGTAAAGAATAGTAAAAAGAGACTTATGCATCTTTGAAAACTGAATCTACTTAAAATTTTAGTCACAGGATGTGCAGATCATTGCGCATATTAACTTCTTGATACAGACATTTGAAACTCTATATGTTTCTACCCCATATTTCTGTTACTAGTACCACTGAGTACCATGTTCACATCACAATAGCACCTTTTTAAAGTTTCCTTTTTATTGGAAATCTTCTTTACTCATATTTTAAATGTTATCTCTTTTCTCAGTTTCCCCTCAGCAAACCCCCTATCCCATCTCCTCTTACCCTGCTTCTATGAGGGTGTTTCCCCCCCACACCTACCCACTCCCACCACACCTCCTTAGTATTTCTCTACACTGGGGCTTCAAGTCTTCATAGGACCAAGGGCCTCTCCTCCCATTGATGCCAGATAAGGCCCCTTTCAGCTCCTTCAGTCCTTCCCCCAACTCCTCTATTGTAACTCAATCACAAAAGACCACAAATAGTATGTACTCACTGATAAGTGGAAATTAGGCAAAGAACATGGAATACCCATGATACAACTCACAAACATGAAGCTCAAGAGGAAGGAAGACCAATGAGTGGATGCTTCAGTCCTACTTAGAAGGGGAAAACAAAATAATCAAGAGAAGTAGAGGGTGGGAGAAACTTGGGAAGAAGCAAAGAGGGGCAGGGAAAAAAGAAGGGAAGAATCAGGTATGGGAGGAGATGTACAGAGGGTCAGGAAATTAATCAGAGGTGTGTAGCACTGGGGGATGGGAACTGGGGGTAGAAACTAGAAAGTCCCAGATGCCAGGAAACCAAGAGCCTCCCAGGACCGAGTGGAGATGACATTAGCTGAAATACCCTGTAATATCACTTTTGAGGCAGGAGAGGAAGCCACAGAGGGATGTCTAAAGCTTAACATGTAAGGAGCTAAAGAGGCTGACCAATGCTTCTGTTAGTGTACTTCTTTTGCAGAGGACATGGGTTTAATTCAACATCCACATCTGGCAGCTCACAGGCTCACAACCACTTATAACTCTAGTTCCAAGAACATCTGATCCCCCTGGCCTAGAAGGACACCTGCACTCAAGTGCATTAGCATATACACATAAAATAATGATGATAATACTACTACTAATAAATCAGCCTTGAAGTCCCTTCCCTTCAAGGCTGGCATGTAATTCTGTGCACAGAATAAGTAAATGCTTTCTGTTCAAATGTCCCATCTGCTGATCACCACTGGGCTTTGGGTTTTCTCCAGTTCTGGGCCCCTTTGGATTTTGAGAGTGTTTCTTTCTCTTAATAAATTTGGTCTTCTTCTGTGACTATCCACATATATATTCTTATTCAGGGACACAAGAACTTGATGTCCATTTATAGTGCTTTGGTCTACCACCTTTGCATCTGCAAAGTTTGCACTGCTGGTGGCAAGAGGTTCCTGCTGGCTATGGGTTATAATAGGCAGGAATAACTGAGAGCCATAAATAGTACATAAAGCAAAGCTCAAGACATTATTGAATGAGCTTCTGCTTAGACAAATTGTAAAACATACAAATTTTGTAACCTACAGTTACTAAGTTCCAATAGTAGAAGTAGCATAGAGAAGACACAGTTTTAAATAATGATGATTGAATTTCTCCTTTTGGAAAATTTTGCTATCATATACTATGTGACTGCATTTTGAGGCTCCTCCCAGAGTTAAGGAGGAAGATTTTGTAAGTTATACACCCCAAAGCTTTAGCTTTATTAGCTAAGTAAATCCAGCTGTGCTGGCCAGTCAAGCAGTTGCTTATTAGGCGAATTTCACTTTGGTCCAATATTTTGTACAGTGTGAATTCCAAAAACACAGGATCACTTACTTGGGTGTTTTTGAAGGAAATTCTGTCTTTGGTAGGGAGTTGTGTATAATGAACAATTGCTCTCTTTTCTTCCTCCTCAGGCTGTTGTGATTAAATATGATAAACCTAATCATTACTACAATAAGAAAAAAAAATCATTCAGCTCCTTATTTAAACAAGCTGTGTGTGTGTGTAATTTATGGGCTGTAACCTACAGTTACTAATTCTTCAGGCTTAGGATCCAGGAGGCACAGGAAAAGATTCATATTAAAAGATTTATGTATAAGGCTGCTCCACCTTGAGGCATGGGAGGCAGGCACTGCTATGATGAAGAGATTGGAAAGATAGAAAAGAAGAGCCATGGTGTGTTATGGAGAGAGGTGGAGTTAGAGACTTGGCAGTCGTGAGGACCAGACTGATGTGAGTTGTTTTCCCTGCCATCTCTGGTCATGTGATGTCTGAGTTCCTACTGCTGCCAAGGGCCACTCTAGGCTCATTTTCCTACCATGGCTTGGATCTGTGTTGAAGTCTGTGATCTGTCTTGCAAAAAAGGCTATGTAGATGTCTGTGGTCTGTGTTGCAGCCTGGAGCCAGGTAGATGTGATAATCTGCCTTGCCACCTGCGGCCATGGTGATGTCTATGGTCCCTGTTGCCTTTGAGAGCCTTGCCTGGGTCTGTGGTCTGTGTTGTCCACCTGAAACTGTGTGGAAGCCCATGATCCATGATTGCCCTGATTGTAAAGAGCATGGAAGCTTCCTTTGCAGGGATATTGATTGCAGATGCATAGATGATAAAGGAGAACATGAAAGGCTTCTGTGACAACTACCCTAACTCTGCCCCACCCACTAAGAAACATCCTAAACAGGAAACCATTGAAAAGAACTTTTAAAATGTGTGATAAAGATGCAAAAGTTAGCTCTCTACAATTGATGGCTTTTTGTAGGAGATGTGGAACGTGGGAGCAGGAGGGGCATCACTCAGTTCTATTAAAGGGGCAGGCTACTAAGAGTCTGACCATGCTCTGACACATTTTGAACTCATTTTTAAAAGTTTTTTCTTTTCTTATTTATTTATTCATTTATTTATTCAATTGATATTTTCTTCATAAACATTTCAAATACTATCCCAAAAGTCCCCTATACCCTAACCCGCCCTGCTCCCCTACCCACCCACTCCCACTTCTTGGCCCTGGCATTCCCCTGTACTGGGGCATATAAATTTTGCTAGACCAAGGGGCCTCTCTTCCCAATAATGGTTGACTAGGCCATCTTCTAATACATATGCAGCTAGAGACACGAGCACTGACAAAGCCTCACAGAGGACAGCTATATCAGGGACCTTTCAGCAAAATCTTGCTGGCATATGAAGTAGTGTCTGGGTTTGGTGGCTTATTATGAGATGGATTCCTGGGTGGGGCAGTCTCTGGATGGTCCATCCTTTCATCTTAGCTCCAAACTTTGTCTCTGCAACTCCTTCCATGGATATTTTATTCCCTACTCTAGGGAGGAATGAAGTATCCACGCTTTGGTCTTCCTTCTTGATTTTCTTGTGCTTTTGGAAGTTGTATCGTGGGTATTCTAGGTTTCAGGGCTAATATCCATTTATCAATGAGTGCATATCAAGTGACTTCTTTTGTTATTGGGTTACCTCACTCAGGATGATATCCTCCAGATACATCCATTTGCCTAAGAATTTCATAAATTCATTGTTTTTAATATTAGAGTAGTACTCCATTGTGTAAATGCACCGCAATTTCTGTATCCATTCATCTGTTGAGGGACATCTGGGATCTTTCCAACTTCTGGCTATTATAAATAAGGCTGCTATGAACATAGTGGAGCATATGTCCTTATTACCAGTTGGAACATCTTCTGGATATATGCCCAGGAGAGGTATTGCTGGATCAATTGGTAGTACTATGTCCAGTTTTCTGAGGAACCGCCAGACTGATTTCCGGAGTGGTTGTACAAGCTTGCAATCCCACCAGCAGTGGAGGAGTGTTCCTCTTTCTCCATATCCTTGCCAGCATCTGATGTCACCTGAATTTTTGATCCAGACATTCTTACCAGTGTGAGGTGGAATCTCATGGTTGTTTTTATTTCCATTTCCCTGATGATTAAGGATGTTGAACATTTTTTCAAGTGCTTCTCAGCCCTTTAGTATTCCCCAGTTGAAAATTCTTTTGTTTAGCTCTGTACCCCATTTTTTAATGGGGTTGTTTGAATTTCTGGAGTTCAGCTTCTTGAGCTCTTTGTATATATTGAATATTAGTCCCCTATCAGATTTAGGATTGGTAAAAATTCTTTCCCAATCTGTTGGTGGCTTTTTTGTCTTATTGACAGTATCTTTTGCCCTACAGAAGCTTTGCAATTTTCTGAGGTTCCATTTGTAGATTTTTGATATTACAGCACAGGCCATTGCTGTTCTGTTTAGGAATTTTACCCCTGTGCCCATATCTTTGAGAGTTTTCCCCACTTTCTCCTCTATAAAGTTCAGTGTCTCTGGTTTTATGTGGAGTTCTTTGATCCACTTGGACTTGAGCTTTGTACAAGGAGATAAGAATGGATCAATTTGCATTCTTATACATGTTGACCGCCAGTTGTGCCAGCACCATTTGTTGAAAATGCTGTCTTTTTTCCACTGGATGGTTTTAGCTCCCTTGTCAAAGGTAAGGTGACCGAGGGTGTGTGGATTCATTTCTGGGTCTTCAATTCTATTCTACTGATCTACCTGTCTGTAGCTGTAGCAGTACCATGCAGTTTTTTTTTTTTTTTTTTAATCATGATTGCTCTGTAGTACAGCTTGAGGTCAGGCATGGTGATTCCACCAGAGGTTCTTTTATTGTTGAGAAGAGTTTTTGCTATCCTAGGTTTTTTGTTATTCCAGATGAATTTGCAAATTGCCTTTTCTATCTCAGTGAAGAATACAAAAGAGGCTTCAACAGATACAAAAAATATTGAAATTATCCCAATGCGTCCTATCAGATCACCATGGACTAAGGCTGATCTTCAATAACAGTATAAATAATAGAAGTCAACATTGTGGAGGCCTGTTTTGTGACCAATTATATAGTCAATTTTGGAAGAGGTACCATGTGGCACTGAGAAGAAGGTATATCTTTTTGTTTTAGGATAAAGTATTCTGTAGATATCTATTAAATCCATTTGTTTTATGACTTCTGTTAGTGTCCATGTGTCTCTGTTTAGTTTCTGTTTCTAGGGTCTGTCCATTGGTGAGAGTGGGGTGTTGATGTCTCCCACTATTATTGTGTGAGGTACAATGTGTGCTTTGAGCTTTACTAAAGTTTCTTTAATGAATGTGGCTGCCCCTGCATTTGAAGCATAGATATTTAGAATTGAGAGTTCATCTTGGTAGATTCTACCTTTGATGAGTATGAAGTGCCTCTTCTTGTCTTTTTTGATAACTTTGGGTTGGATGTCAATTTTATCCTATATTAGAATGGCTACTTCAGCTTGTTTCTTCAGGCCATTTTCTTGGAAAATTGATTTCAAGCCTTTTACTCTGGAGTAGTGTCTGTCTTTGTCCCTGAGGTGGGTTTCCTCTAAGCAGCAAAATGTTGGGTCCTGTTTGTATAACCAGTCTTTTTATTGGGGAATTGAGTCCATTAATGTTAAGAGAAATCAAAGAAAAGTAAATGTTGCTTCCTGTCATTTTTGTTGTTAAATTTGGGAATCTGTTCTTGTGGCTGTCTTCTTTTAGTTTTGTTAAAGGATTACTTTCTTGTTACTTCTAGGGTGTAGTTTCCATCTTTGTGTTGGTGTTTTCCCGTTATTATCCTTTGAAGGGCTGGATTCGTGGAAAGATATTGTGTGAATTTGGTTTTGTCATGAAATTCTTTGCTTTCTCCATCTATGGGAATTGAGTTTTGCTGGGTATAGTGGCCTGGGCTGGCATTTATGTTCTCTTAGTGTCTGTACAATATCTGTCCAGGATCTTCTGGCTTTCATAGTCTCTGTTGAGAAGTCTGGAGTAACTCTAATAGGCTTGACTTTATATGTTACTTGACCTTTTTCCCTTACTGCTTTTAATATTCTGTCTTTATTTAGTGCATTTATGGTTCTGATTATTATGTGCTGGTAGGAATTTCTTTTCTGGTCCAGTCTATTTGGAGTTCTGTAGGCTTCTTGTATGTTCATGGGCATCTCTTTCTTTAGGTATGGGAAGTTTTTTTCTATAATTTTGTTGAAGATATTTGCTAGCCCTTTAAGTTGAAAATCTTCATTCTCATCTACTCTTATTATATTTAGGTTTGTTCTTCTCATTGTGTCCTGGATTTTTTGGATGTTTTGAGTTAGGATCTTTTTGCATTTTGCATTTTCTTTGATTGTTGTTTCCATGTTTCCTATGGAATCTTCTGCACCTGAGATTCTCTCTTCCATCTCTTGTATTCTGTTGGTGATGCTCACATCTATGGTTTCTGATATCTTTCCTAGGGTTTCTATCTCCAGAGTTGTCTCTCTTTGGGTTTTCTTCATTGTTTCTATTTCCATTTTTAGATCTTGGATGGTTTTGTTAAATTCCATTGCCTGTTTGGTTTGTGTTTTCCTGTAATTCTTTAAGAGATTTTTGTGTTTTTTCTACCTGTTTAGCAGTGTTTGCCTGTAGTTCTTTAAGGGCTTCTACCTGTTTAGCAGTGTTCTCCTGTGATTTCTTGAGGGATTTTTGTATTTCCTCTTTAAGGGCTTCTACCTGTTTAGTAGTGTTCTCCTGTATTTCTTTTTTTCTTTTTTTGGGGGGTGGTGGTGGTGGTTTCGAGACAGGGTTTCTCTATTTAGCCCTGGCTGTCCTGGAACTCACTCTGTAGACCAGGCTGACCTCGAACTCAGAAATACACCTGCCTCTGCCTCCTGAGTACTGAGATTAAAGGCATGCACCACCACATCCGGCTACTCCTGTATTTCTTTAAGTGTGTTATTAATGTCTTTCTTAAAATCTTCTACCACCATCATCAGATATGATTTAAAATCCATGTCTTGCTTTTCGGGCGTGTTGGGGTATCCAGGACTTGTTGTGGTGGGAGTACTGGGTTCTGATGATGCCCAGTGTTCTTGGTTTCTGTTAGTAAGATTCTTACGTGTGCCTTTCACCATCTAGAAATCTCTGATGTTAATGTTCAAGTTGTCTCTGTTTGGAGTTTGATCCTCCTGTGATTCTGTTAGCCTCTGTCAGCCCTCCTGGGAGTCCTGCTCTCACCTGAGTTCCAGTGGTCAGAGCACTCTCTGCAGGCAAGCCCTTCTCTTGTAGGACAGGTGTCCAGCAGTCTGGAGCTCTGATCCACTTCCTGAGTTCTAGGGTTAGAACCCTTCCAGAAGGCTGACTCTCCTCTGACAAGGAATATGCCCAGGGGTCTAGATCTCAACTCCATCTCCTGGCTGAGGTTGAAGGCCCAACAGGACCGTGACCAAGAAGCTCTGTTGCTTCTATCACCCATGTGCTCTCAGTTGATCAGGGAGGTCCTAGGTGTGGTTGGGGTCCTGTGATCCCAAGGTTATCTGGAGGACCTGTGGTGTGGAGAGCACTCTGGAGCCTCCAGCAGCCTCTGCTGGACTCAGAAGGAAGATGGCAGGGGTGGCCCTTGCTGGAGGAGATCCTAGCCTCTGGTCGGGCGGGGCTCCTCCGTTCCTGTTCCTGGGGGCACAAGACCCTCTGTGATTCTTGAAGCTGATGCTGATTTCCACTCACCAGTCATCCCGAGGTGATCCTGAGTTCCTGCGGTTTAGAGAGCACTCCGGAAGCCTTAGCAGCCTCCACTGGGCTCAGAAGGATGATCTCTTTTCTTATTTTTTTTAAAATTATTTTTGAAATTTAATTTTTGGTCGGTAGAGGTCACAATTGAGTATGTGTGTGTATGTGTGTGTGTGGCCACTAAAGGACTGGGACATGAATGTGATTAGGGCTCATGATGTGAAATTCCCCAAGAATTCATAAAAATATTATGTTGAAAAGAGACTTATTTATTTATCATAAATTCATGTGTTTGTGGCTGCATTAAGTATATGTGTGCCACTTGTGTGCAGGTGTTTGCAGTGGACGGAAGAGGACATTAGTTTCCCTGCAGAAGAGATTGCAGGCAGTTGCAAAGCATCCTCCTTGATGTAGGTGCTGGGAACTAAACCTGGGTCCCCTGTAAGAGCAGTGATTGCTCTTAACCATAGAGTCCTCTCTATAGATCCTAAAGTCCTTTTTCTAAAACTGTTGAGCTATGAATTGCCACCTAAACATAGTACTCAATATCTTTATTCCATCAAGATTTGTCTCAACTGTCAGGAACCATCTTTGATAATTTCAAGTCATATTTTCTAGGTTAGGCTTAAGTTGAATAAAAGAGTAATTTTTGTCTCTTTACATATTTATCAAAAGGGTACTATTATTTTCCATGATCACTACAACTGTGTAGGCATGTTTACTTCTATGAAGAAAGCCTGGAAAGCCTGAGAGTGACAATAGGCCACATTAGATTTTTATGTGCTGATAAATAAAGATAGTCAAATTTAATTAGTTTATTAATTTGTTTTATTTTGTGTATGGATTTATTTCTTGTGTGTGTATTCACACACATGTGTTTGCTTTACTCATGAAGCCCAGAGTAGAAAATATCTATCTATCTATCTATCTATCTATCTATCTATCTATCTATCTATCTATCTATCTATCTATCTTTAAATTATATATATATATATATATATATATATATATATATATATATATATATGCAATGTGAACTATCAGATATGGGTATGAGTGCTCAGAAAAGAACCTCAGTCCTCTGTAAAAACAGCAAATGCTCTTCAAGCATCTCTCCAGCCTTTCAAAACTATACCAAAATTCCACTGGCCTATACCATTTGCTTCATATTACATTTGGTTGCAGAAGGGATATGAAGGTCCAGCTTCAGTTCCAGGGTACAGCAGATTCCCCACAGTCCAAGTCTGTGTGTCCATTGATTGCTTACAAGGCTTTGCTGCTTGGCAGGCCACTCTCCACACTGATTCATAGACAGTACTGCAAACAGACAGAAGAGCAAAGGAGAGGGAAGACACCCTGAGAATCAGACATCAAATGCATCCCACTGTCCCACTTCAACTTTATTCTTACTGGAGTCTTAGGAAACTGTCAAACAAGTTTGCAGATATCTTCAGAAAGTGCTTTATAATAGAATAGTCAACAAGAATGCCCAGAGTGTAAATAGCAAGATTCAACACCACATTTGTGCAAGGGTATGCGTGTGACTGATGCAGAAATAATTCTAGGTACTTTTAACTGGTTATTTGAAAACTGAGGAATTTGGAGTGGCAAGAGGAAGCTCACTTTTTTCTGTTTTTGAGCCGGGGGTCTTTTTCTTCTGAGTTTTGCCATTTCAAGAACCATAGACATTTATTTTATTGCACTGGATTCTTCAGTACAATTTTTCCCTGGGCTAAGAATGGAATTACTAATATTGCTTGTTCCATATTCTGAAAATCACTGTCAGGTGTGAATTAAGTGCTTTATTTGAAGGGTTCAGCTCCTTCTCATCCATCACAAAGGGAATTTTTATAGAATACTAGTCATTAGCACTAATGTAATTCTTTTCATTTTAGATGCTCTAAGTGCGCCAAACAGTCCTCTCCTTGTTATCTGCATTTCAATGACTCCTATTACCCCTCTCCATCCAGGTTCACAGAGCTTTATAGGAACTCCTTTAGCTCTTCCAGAACTGCTTCAGTTGAGCCTAAATGAAAACATTTGAATAATAGTTTGGTGGTCCCAGAGGAAGCAATAAGAGCACTTCAATGATCTGTAGGCATCTTATGTATTCAGAATTTAGGAGGAGTGCTAATGGTAAGATGCTACCCTTGAGCTGACAGGTTAAAAGCAAGTAGGCAACTGTTAATCTCTCCCAACCAACTGTAACTTTTTTGATCATAATGAGATTACAAATATGGATTTTAATATATTCTGCATTCCCATTTGGGTGTTCAACTTGTAAGTATTTTCTAATTACAAGTGCTTACAGTCATAACATGTTTAGTTAGACGAGACGGTAAACACCATTAATAATCATTAGCAATCCAGCCAATTTCTTCTATAGATGAAGCTTCAAAGATCAGTGAGGTCTCCTGATTTATTCAAGATCATGCTCCTCATTAATTACTACAAAACTGATGCTTCTTGGGGCTTCTCATTTCTACCATCTTGCATGAATGTTTCCATTCTAGGACTTCCCCTCTCTCTTTTGTCTCCCCTGTTTTTCCTGTTTTTTCCCCCTCATTTTTATTGTGGCATAGTTTGAATCACATGGACAAAGTTTCTTGGTAAGTATGAGAAGGTAAACATACTAATCAAAAAGACAGGAGAGAAACAGACTTTCTTCCTACCCATGGAAGGAGGCATTTGTTAATAATGTGTGTGACACCAAAGCCTAACCTTATATTGTAGGGCTTCACTCACCAAGCAGAGGTTGTCATGTAAGGATAAAATCTGCTATGCACCATACTTTTCGATAAGAAATTTAAAAGTCATAGAATTACCAGAGAAGTATGAACAGAAGTTCCTAGAAAGAAGCCGTACCTTCCAGTTGAATCTCCCACAAGACTGGTTAACCAGTCAGAACTTCAGTGAATGTTACAATTCAAGCTAGATTGTTCTGAGCATCATTGTAACTCATAATAGCCACCACAACCCTCCTCTGTACTAGACCTAATCGTTTTGCTAATAGTTTTCTATTTAAAGTTTTATTTAATGTTGTCTCATACAATGCAACCTGACCACCGCTTCCCCTCCTTCCACTCTTCCCTGTTTCCACCATCTTTCCTCTCCCTAAGATCATTGCCCCAGCACCCCCATCTTTCTGCAGAAAAAAAGCAGTGCTCCCAAAGATAGCAGCCAAACACAGCACAAGGTATAATAACATCAGGCACGAACGCTCACATCAAAGCTGGGCAAGGCAACCCAGCAGGAGGAAAAGGGTCTCAAAAGCAGACAAAAGAGTCAGAGGCACCCCCACTCCCTCTGTCAGGAGTCTCCCCAAAACACTAATCCAGCAACCATAACATACACGCAGAGGCTCTTAGCAAAGACCCATAAAGGCTCCGTGATTGCTGCTTCCATCTCCCGTGAGCCCCATGAATCCAACTTACTTGATTCCATGGACTTTCATGGAGTCCTTGTCCCCTCTGGCTCCCAAAATTTTTTCTTCCCTTCTTCTGTGGGGAGGGACCTGATGGAGACCTCCAGCCTGAGCTCTCTCTCTACTTAATGCTTGGCTGTGAGTCTCTGCATCTGTTCCATCTTTGATGATGACTGGACTAGGTGCTGCTCTATGAGAGGGGCAGAATCATTTCATTGACTTTTTTATTTTTTTTGGCCTGTAGTGTTTGATTCTACCCAAGGTCTCTGGACTATCCAGCCTCTGGTTCCTGGCCATCTAGGCAGGGTTAGGCCTGGGCTCCCTTTCCTGGACTCAAATTAGACCAGTCATTGGTTGGACACTCCTTCAATTTTTGTGCTACTATTGCCCTAGCACATCATTCTTGGAGGACAGATTGTAGGTGGAAGGGTTTGTGGCTCAGTTAATGGCCCAGCCAACCTCTGGGAGCCCCATGTCTGGAAACCAAAGATGGATAGTTCAGGTTTCTAGGAGTACTTTCTAGGGTCACTTTCATAGATTCTAGGAAGTTTCCACTGTACGAGGTTTCCACATCACCTCCCAGATACCCTTCAATTCCAATCATGTCTCCCTGCACTCTCTCCCTCCATCACTCCTCCCCAACCTGATCCTTCCTGTTTCCATCCCCACCCAGTTTTCATTTGGAGTGCACTATCTTCCAGTGACACCAGATAGCATCAGATAGCAGAAGATCCTTACCCACTTTGCTGGAACCTCCTCTTGGATATTTCCACGAATAACTTGCACAGTGTTTTTGTTGTAATACTGTATAAACTTTAAGAAACTGCTTCCATGTTGGAACAAGGGATTTGCAGCAACCCTAATCTGTGTTCTTAGGCTATGGATAATTCATATTTGGCTTCAGAATAAAACATGTCATCCTTTTTGAGGTGAATTTTGTGGTTTTACATCTACAGAACCCGCCGTTTTAAAATTTATTTTTTATTTTTTTATGTTCATTAATGTTTTGCCTCTATGTGTTTCGGTTGGATCCCCTGGAACTAGAGTTACAGGCAATTGTAAGCTGCTATGCTAGTGCTAGCAATTGAACCTGGAGCCCCTGGAAAAGCACCTAGTGCTCTTAACCACTAAGCCATCTCTCCAGCCTGTAGCACCTGCATTTTTAAATGTATGAACATTTTTAACTTTTATTCATGAGCAGATTTCAACCTTCTGGGTTTCAAGTCATTGTTAGAATTTGGATAACTTAAAACTGTTTTTATTTTATTTCGAAATCCTACAGGAGAAGCAGTAGTAGGTATTGACCACTAAAAATGCACTTAGCCAAAGAAAACAATTTATTATTCAACGTTGTGAAGAGGGACAGCTGAAGTGTCATTTCTAAGTGCTCTAGTATCCCTTTAAATCTTATGTGATTTTATTATAAGGCTTAATTGCTGGGTCACACTTGTGTGATAGAGTCACATAATGTCAGTGCTATAATAGGGCTGAGAATTGAAACCCATTGTGGCAATGAAGAGATTCAGAAGAATAAAGCAACATAGTCAAGAAGTCCTAATTCTCTTCCAGGTAGGGCATCTATGGCGATTGCTCTTTACTTTCCAAAAGAATGTAATTCTAGCAAAAGAAAGATCTCTGTGGTTGTTCTGCCCTGGGAAACTTTTTAAACAAAGCAGGAAATTTAGTTATGATTCACCCAACAGTTTTGTTTTGGCCACAGTCCACATTGTCATTCTGACAGAATTTGTAGAATAATTCATTAGGGTGTATGCATTTTCTTTTTAACTTTAAAGAATATAATTGAATTGTAGATTGTGTGTATAAGCTTGCATACATTGAGGGAAGAACTTTTTTTCCCCAACAAAAGATACTGGCTTAGAAGAAAATTAAGAAATGAAAAGTAACAGACATCATGCCTCTTTCAATAAAGATTGAAATGGAACCAATGACATTAAGCTACTTCACCATGCTTGGTAAATTTTCTCCTGTTTGCTGCAATTACCAAGTTAGGCTGTTCTTCATTAGTCCTTGTCTATTATATCTACCACTTCATTATTCTTCTTCCTCTTCCTCTTCTTCTCTTCTCCTTCTTCTTGATGTTGTTAAAAGACACACACACACACACACACACACACACACACACACTTGGTTGCATTCCAATCTAACTGTACCACAGTGGCTTGCTTATAAGGTGGAGAGAGAGGCCTCAGGATTAACATATGAGCCAAAACAGTTTGCAGGAAGACTATCTCTCAATGGATATGGCTATCATTTAATACTGCCAGTGTGTGCCATGACATGAGTATGGGGCCATATAATAAATATGGATGCCTTAGCCTTAATGAAAACTAATCTTCCTTCTCTGGGCAGCCACCAATTGTCATTCTTATCTCACCTAGAACTGGGACTTTGTGACCCAAAAATGCACATCCACATGAAATTGGGAGGAAATAGTTGTGGGAGGGAAAAGAAAAGGAAGGAGAAGGGGAGAAAATAAAGGGTGAAGTTGATCCATAGTCAACTTCATAATTGAGACATAATATTTATGTGCTAAATTCTCAAACAGTATTATTATATATGAAAAAAACCCATTCTGCACACTTTAAAGGAAAGCTAGCATTCTCTATATACCATAGCAAATGTTGTTTGGGTGCAGTTTGTATTCCTGTTTTTCCTAAAGTCACATGAGTTTCTTTGGTGATTTTTTCCTTCTATCCTTTCAATTCACACAAATGGAAACAGACATATCCCAAGGGGGTCATGAACAATAAAGATAAACACTATAAGCCTATGATCTAGTATGTAACCCACTGTTTGAAAATAAAACTAAGTATTTCAAGAATGAATGATCCTAATTTATGAATTTCCAATTATTATTTTTGTATTTCATCATGATTATCTGCCTGTTAGATTTCCCATTACAATCCCTTATCTTTGCTCCTTTCAAGGGACTGCATTAAATTTGACTCTGGCTGACTGGCATTCATGTTGGGGCACTTGAGTCCTCATCGTGAAGGCAGTCCACGATCTATGTCTTTCTACATGGCTTGAACAGGCATTTCAATCAGCGCACTAATTTGGAATTGCTGAGAGCTCAACTCCCTATCTACTTGTTTCTTTTAACATGGACATTTTTAATCAAGTGCTTAATTTGGTCCTGGGGGACTTAGATCTGCTTTAATAATACATGTGACAAAATTTACCTCTTTGCTTCGAAAGTTGTTAATTATAGAGTGCATTTCAAATGAGCTATCATCGCCAAGAAAGCATCCCTTTTGGATGCTTTTATATTTTAATACTGGGGAGAAGTGATAAGCAGTGAAGGGTTATGAAACACCTGTCCGCATGGATGGTGACGCTTTGGAGAAGCGGGAGGGATAATTGTGAGGACTTTTGGGTGATGAGGGTATATTTTGTTGTTGTCAGGTTACATTATAGATTGTATATAACCCAGAGGGCTTAACCTGGTTTCAGGGAAGATTAAAAAAGGATTCAGGAAGGAAGAACTTTAGAGAATGAGCAGGTTACATTGCTGATCTCTTTAAGGAGTATAAGCATTTGCTTGCCAGGGTGATTGTTTAATTTTAAAGGCTTACACAGTGGGAATGGCCAGTCATAGGCTGCTCTAGTCATCTGGTGATTTTCCTACTTTGTCCTCAGTCTCATATATGTTGTGAATTCTCACAGCCACTACAGTTATTACTTCTTATTTAATAAATTAGCAGTAAGTTTCCAAGAGATTTGTAATAGGGCCTCTGGTCTTCAGCTATACAAATGCAGTTTAAATAGCAATGCAGTTAAAAGGATTTAAACAAGCTTCTAAATTACTATGCCTTAAAAGCAACAGACCCCAGCCAAGCCATTTGTACATGTTAGCCTCAAAAGATGGCTTTTAGTGGCTTAGTTCCAGAGCGTCCTCCATTATTTTCTCATTGCATGAAATAATTTCTGGTCTTTGCAAAAGACTGCTAGTGCCATGTAAAATACTTACTTTAACCCTCTGAGGGACAATAGCTTAAAAAGTATGATTGCTCCGAAGTTGAGGTATGGAAGAGGTCTTCCTGAGTGAGCAGTTATGGTAGCTCCTCAAAGGCATGTTTGGTCTTGAACCAGGACTTAGAAGACAGAAATGAGAAAAGCTTTGTACTTTGTTTTATCAGAAAATGCAGGGGTTTAAAGGAAAATACACCCAGATTGAATTCAGATTTCCTTGACCACCACAAGCTTCTGAGAAATGCACTATTGCAATGGATCTTGAATTTAGGAGGTGATTTTTCTTCTGGGAACTGTCCTAATAAGAAAAATGTTTCCTTTAATCCTTCCCTTAACTCACCCATAGAGGGCTCCTACCTGTGTCCAATGTTCAGCTGTAAATATCTGTGTCTGTCTCAGTCATCTGCTGATAGATCCTCTCAGAGGCTCCTGTTTGCAAGCACAACATGGCATCAGTAATAGTGTCAGGGTTTGGTACCTGTCCATGGGATGGATCCCAAGTTAGGCTGGTCACTGGATGGTTTTGCTTTCATTCTCTGTTCCATTTTTGTTCATGCATTTTTTTTTCAACTTGAACAATTCTGGGTCAAAAATTTTGAAGGTAGGTTGGTGACCATATCCTTCTACAGGGGGCTCTGTCAATCTACTGGAGGTAGTCTCTTCAGGTTCCATCTCCTCACTGTTGAGTATTTTGGCTAAGGCTATTCCCATTGAGTCCTGGGAGCCTCTCACACCCCAGGTCTCTGGGATTTTCTAGAGGTCCCCCAGCCCCACCCTCTGTGCCCCCACACCCTGCAGTTGCCTTTTCCCAATCATTCTTCTGTCCCTCTGGCCTTCTCTCCCAAGGGGATGGCAACTCCATAGGAAGACCAACAGTATCAACTAACCTAGACCCCTGTGAACTCCCAGAGACTAAGACACCAACCAAAGGGCATACATGGACTGGCCTGTGTCACTCTCTGCCCGGCCACTCTCCCTCATATGTAGAATCTCAAATAGTTCTACTGAAAAACATAGATTCTAAGACTAAATGAAGCCTCAACCATTTTGTCTAGGACATCCCAGTGACTTCTTGCAAGGCTCATGTATTCATAAAGGTGTTTCTATAAGTTCAGTAAATCTCAAAGTTGCATCTTTGTGGGTTTTATTAACTGTTAATGGGCAGAAGATGCCATAACAAAGGCTTTGCATTCTGGTCTCAGAGTCATATAACTAGGAGAGGATTTAAGTTTAATGTAAAAGTATCAAGGCACTATGTTGAATTTAGGTTGAGGTCTCACAGTAGACATCATCGCACTTTAAAGGGAATTGAACAGAGCTTGAGCATAGGGAAATTCTAGAATGTCCTCAGCCAAGTGAATTTAGCAGTTTCTCATACAGTACCAGAGAAGCCTATAGGAGAACTCAAAACTCTTATTTTCTTTGCTAGATTCTATCAAAGATAAGAAGTACTGAATCTAATATCAAATATCATAGCAGAACAAAGGGTAAATATACACCTAGGAATTATAACATAATTTACCAGACAGAGTAATAGCTATAGGTTAAAGATGAAAAAAAATCAGGGGGGTCACATTCATCCAAGCCTTGGAAGGTAAAAAGTAAGGATGCATTTATGGAAAAAGCAATGTTTATGGGTGTTGAGTGATTTGCCCAACAGGACATGACTAGCTAGTAGCAAAGTAAGGTCTGATTTCATAGTCAGTTTCTCTCATGAGGGGCTAAGTTCTCATTCCACTTTAAACAATTAGAATAGAAAACAAACAGAGTAGAAGAACACAAGATGACACATTATTCTCTTTCTTTTATCCAACATAAACTGTCTGGATATTCTTTGCTTTGGGCTATTGGTAGTAAGATATATGTAAATATTGCCAGACAGCCATTAGTTGTGCTCTTATATTGCCAACACTTTCCATTTTATTGTATTTTACTTTTTCATTTCTTCACTTACCCTTTTTTAACCCTAACTATTGGTAGTCAGTGTTTTAAATATTCAAATGTGATCTATCTATCTATCTATCTATCTATCTATCTATCTATCTATCTATCTAAATAGGGCAAAGGGCAGGCCTCCCATGGTTACCAACCAGTTGAGGATATCAAGTTGCAGTAAGACTTGGTGCCTCTTCTCCTATTAATGCTACATTAGACAACACAGTAGGAGAAAAGGGTCCCAAAATCAGGCAACCGTGTCAGAGAAGGCCCCTGCTCCTGTTAGGAGTACCACAAGAAGACCAAACTACACAACTGTTACACATGTGAAGAGCACTTTGATCAGTCCCACACATGCTCCCTGGTTGGCGGGTCAGTCTCTGTGAGCTCCTATGAGCCCAGATTAAAACTTTCCACTTTAAATATATAGTTTTATGATTTAGATATAATATGGTCTCAAAGGCTCATGTGCTGAAGTCTTATTTCTCAGTTGCTAGTGACAGAATAATCACTGAATCATGGTGTCTTAGTTACAGTTTTACTGCTGTGAACAGATACTATGACCAAGGCAAGACTTATAAAAGGACATCATTTAATTGGGGCCGGCTTAGAGGTTAAGAGATTTAGTCTATTATCAAGGTGGGAACATGGCAGCATGTAGACAGGCATGGTGCAGGAGGATCTAAGAGTTCTTCGGTTTTTTGTGTGTTTTGTTTTGTTTTGTTTTTCGAGACAGGGTTTCTCTGTATAGCTCTGGCTGTTCTGGAACTCACTTTGTAGACCAGGCTGGTCTCGAACTCAGAAATCCGCCTGCCTCTGCCTCCCAAGTGCTGGGATTAAAGGCATGCGCCACCACGCCCGGCACGAGTTCTTCGTTTTTATCTGAAAGCTGTTAGCAAAATACTGACTTCCAGGCAGCTAGGATGAGGGTCTTAAGCCCACATCCACAGTGACATACCTACTACAACAAGGCCATACCTCCTAATAATTCAGCTCCATGGGCCAAGCATATACAAACCATCACATATGGGATTATTAATTTTATCAATGGATCAATCTATTGATGAGCTCATAGGAATTTGGAACTTTTCTTTGAAGGAACTATCTTATCCCTATTTCATTCGTTTCCATCTCTTTCTGCTTCCTGGCAGCACTTCTGCTATTGTTACTTCTTTCTTCCCACAGGTATATGGACAATGTAGCAAGCTAGCTATGGAGTGAAACTTTAGGAGTCATGAGCCAAAATACATATTACCTCCTGAAGCTGTTGTCTTGGGTGTGTTGTCACAATGATGAGATGGTAACTAACATAGTAAGTTGTCTATTTAGTGTCCTTCAGAGTGTCTTAGTCTCTGGGAGTACATTGCCTTTCTTTACGTTTCTCACACTTAATGTATCTGCTGTGATCAAAAAAGAATAAGGGCAAAAGAACATATGGATGTTTTATTATTTGCTGTTAACAACATCCAAACATTTTATTGATAATGTTTATTGTGTTTTAGCAAAGGTATTTGCAATTTTTAACTGTTTAATTGAAGCCGTCTTCTTCACTTTTCAGCATTGAAAATGTGTTGAACAATCAAGAATAAATAATACTTGATTACATTTTTTCACAAGAAATCTTCAGAGTACTAGACCTATAAAACAAACATTTTTGTCTTGTTGATTTAATTACATAATGACTGAAGTATAGGAGAAATGAATGCACAGTTCACTATATTCATGACTTCATTTTAACTCAAGTATAATTCAATATCTCTTGATATCGTTCTATCCTTGGATGAAATACCTTAGTTTTTCCTTGTGTTTAAAAACTTCAGTAGAATTACTGTTCCTACTTTTTCCCATGTTATGAATTCCTCTGCTACATCCTTGAAGTGGCCACATTGTGAAGGAAATGCTCTATTATGCTCCATGTGCCAGGAGTTTGATTTGGCTATCTGTCTTTCTTTAACCAATGGCATCCTAGCAGAATTCTAACAAATGCGTTTGATTGGCTTTCACTGGTCTTTTTGGTCACTAGATGTTTTACCTACAGTTCCTTGTCTTCAGTCCCATTTTTTGTGTCACTTGTACCCAATATTCTAACCATGGGATGCATTCAATGTTGTACTGGCTAGTAAAAAAATGCTTCTATAAAACTAAGTTGAATATTTTATAAAAGACCTGGTAAACATAAATTGTTAAAAATAAATAAAATTAGGGTTAAAATAAATTTTAAAGTCAAATTAGGCTTTGTGATACTTTCTAGAAGAAAAGAAATTCCTAGAAGGATGTTACATTGCAATTGCTTTGTAAAAATTTTAAGGTCTGATTATTTTCATTGAGAAAATTAGGAGGGAGAATCTTGGGGTATCTTGGAAGGTGTCATAGATGTGGTTTCTTGCCAGAGGATTAAGGTAACCATGCATGATGATACATTCTTATAATCTCAACAGGCTGAGGTAAGAGGATTGTGAATTTTGGATCAGCCTGTGTTATATAGCATTGTGTAGGCTTGAAAAACCCAAAATGAAATCAAATAACGAAGACCAACAAAAAGACCTGAGCATTTATAAAAGATTATCTAGGAATTGTTATTATCTATGTAGGTACATAAAATGCTAAATTTTTGTACTCCTTTTATAATTATCTTCAACTAATATTTTTAAACCAAATTAACTGAACCAGGTAACTGGACCAAAGCCAATTTCAAATGCAGAAGTCCATAAATTGGATAGCATGATAAAAATATTCTTTCCTTCCTTGTAGACAGTGTAGAATTGCTGTATCGGTTAGGAATACTACTATTTGAATAACCTTGTCTTGAAAAGGAACTTGTAAAGAGCAAATCTCCCTTTCTAGCTGCTCCTCTCCGAGGTCTTGGATCCTGTCCCAGTCTGTAGATTTGTAGCTTGGTTAATAATCTTTGTTCTAAAGGCAGACACCCCTTGCTCCAGATCAGTTAACCAGTTTACTTGCTTTGCAACCTGTTGGCATACCAGTTGACTGAATTTCACTAATGCTGGGTGCCTTTGGTCCAGACTCCAGAATCATTAGGTGCCAACAGATCTTTAGAAAGGAAGAGAAAATCTAGCCAGCACGCCTTTGCTTTCACCTGGGTTTTGGTTGCTACCAAATGGAATCACTGTGTGTACCTTGCCTGAAACTATAGTCTTAACAATGCACGTATGGAATAGAGCCAATTGTCAGGAAAGAATGAGTAATATTTTCCATGCATCTGTCCTTGGCTTTGGGATTAGGAAGAATTTGGATTTCTTTCAAATTTAAAAGAAAACGTTGCACATCTTGATTGATGGAACATGCTGCTGGGAGCGGTTTTTAAGACTAGACGGTCACCTCCTTGGAAAAACTTTGAGATTAATTTTTTTTCTTTTTCTGATGTTGTAGGTTCAAAAAAAAAAATCAATCTATAGGCGATGACATTCCATCAGCACTGGCTAAGGTTGGAGTGGAGGAAAGTACTCCAATTGGAAAAGTAAGCTTCCCACCACATTGGCCATAAGTCACTAGCTGTGAGTGGTGTCTAACCACACGAGGACATCCAAGAGCCACTCAGCACCTGATCACCAACAGTTTGGAGCACATGCGAGTCATTCGGAAAGAAAGGCAGCTCTGGCTTTGGTGCTTTGGTAGTTCCAATTTCAGAAGTGTCAATTCTCACCTGGAAAGAAAAGGGAGACCAGAGGCCTTGGATGTAATAAAGTACAAAAAACTGTAGACAGTTTTTAATACAGTGAGATTAGCATAGAAACATAAAGCAGCAGCGTCAAGACAGCAGGCTGTAGCTGAAGAAAATCAGACAGTCGCTTTCATAGATATTACATATATTCTTTTATTTCATTTTTTCATTAATCTTCAAGTATTAAGAGGATGAGGAGCTTTAAGAAGTTTGTTCTATGCAGAGATGAAGAAATAATTCTTATCCATGTAGAATTAAAAAAAAAAGACACAAACAAAAAGTCACCATGAGTACTGAATGCTGGTGTTCAACAGCTATGCTGATACAAGTAAATTTATTTATCTTTCATTCATTTATTTTTGTGAGCGTGTGTGCATGTGTGCACACGCACATGTGTGTGTGCATGTATGCATGCGCAACATGCACATACCTGTATGCTCAGATGCTAGAAAAGGTTATTTGAATCCCTCAAAACTAAAGGCTTGTTAAGTGAGTGTTGGGACACAAACTCTGGTCCTCAAGCATTCTGAAACACTGACCCATCTTTTCAGGCTAATTACTGTTATTCTTATTTGACTAATAGCCTAACACTTGACATCTGTGTCCATGAAAGTGGCTTATACAAACCATAAGCACAAAAGGTTTTTTTCCCGCATTTACCTAACAACAAAAGCCTAAAGATTCATGGTTCTTGTATAAAGGAAAACCTGCTAGACTTAGAAGGAGAACAATCCGACTTCAAACTGTTACTTTGTAGCCTTGAGAACTGTGAGAAAATATCTGAACTCGGCACTATGTGAAGACTTAATAAAAGCCACTTCCCCAGAGCAGGTTGGTACTACGGTGTATGTGGGAGCAAGCTGTGCCTCAGCAACACCCTCTACTTGATGCACATTGCTTAATCAGTGCAAGATACAAAGGCTGGCTCATTTGGCGATTCATGTAGCCTGTAGAAATCTCACTGTTTTCTGTTGTTTTAAGAATCAGCTTTTTAATAAGAGAGGTGCCTGATGTCTGGTACCTAACACTGGCAGCCGTGACTCTGACAGCAGCAGAGAGAGCAGCATGTAAAAGTATATCGTTGAAACTCTGGCCATCTCAACTGCACAGGGTTCAGTGACCTTCCACCTCGCCAGTTGATAAGCGTTCCTGGGGAAGAAATGGCTTTATTAAGCATGCTGTTGACAGGCTGCCCTTTATGATCTGAGCAGATGGCTGTCACTGCTCTTTGCTTCTTTCCTCCTACGAGCCCAACTCTCTTTATGCCTAGA
This sequence comes from Mus minutoides, assembly GCA_902729485.2. NCBI lineage: Eukaryota > Metazoa > Chordata > Mammalia > Rodentia > Muridae > Mus > Mus minutoides. The sequence continues at coordinate 370,729 of LR750406.1, read as the reverse complement.
GAAATCAAAGGGAATAATATATAGCTCTTGGTAATAGATAAACACAAACTCCATCTTTTTTCGATTTTAATTGGACCCTCAAGCAGGGAAACCAGGAAGAGGGGGGCAGCTACAGCGCTCAGCCTCAGACGCCTGCGCTTTGTCTTGTGCATATGGAAACCGAGTCTTTTATTCTGTTCTCAGCGTGGGTATTTTTTCACACTGAAAGGGGATCAAGGCAGTTGATATATAGACTTCATCCTTGTCTGATGCTCTTTTCCCACATTTCCATCATTTTCTTTCTACATTAATTCCTGCCTGGGTGTTTCTGCCTTAGAAATATTAGTCAGTGATTTGTATTGATACACTCTCTTAAATGACAATAAGCCCAAACCCAGTTCTTAAGTAGAGGGATTGAGAATTGAACCTGATTAGTTTTCTCTGCTTATTCTGGAAAATACTCCTGGACACTAGGACTTGTCACAGCTCTAATGCCTCAGCTAATATATGAAGAACATAGTTGTACCCTTTCCCGAGCGAGGACTCTGGGCTCATGAAGTGAAATCATTTTGCCATGATTAGTCAGTCACAGTTCAAGTGTTTGTTAAGAGTTTTACAAAAATATTTTAATTTATTATTACTGGAACACAAAATCTCCCAATTTTAAGCAGTTGTGACCCTTCAGTACTTTATCAAGCACCAGCATAAGGAAGGGAATTTTGATGTCCATAAATTACTGATTTCATTGGAGTTGATGGTCATGCAAAGTCTAAAAGATTGAGATGATAGCTTATGTGTAATTAAAGAGTCAATAGAAATCTTAAGAAAATATGTAAACTCAACAGGAACCTGTCCTCTGAAGAGGCCCAACAAGCAGCTGAAAGAGCCAGATGCAGATACTTAAACCCAACCAATGGACAGAAGCTAGGTCCCCTGTGGTTGAACTAGGAAAAGGCTGGAAGAAGCTGAAGAGGAGGGCAATCTCATAGGAAGACCAGCAGTCTCAATTAACCTGGACCCCCGAGACCTCTCAGATAGTGAGCCACCAACCAGGCAGCATACACTAGCTGATATTAGGCCACAGACACGTATATAGCAGAGGACTGCCTGGTCTGGCCTCAGTGAGAGAAGATGTACCTAACCCTTGAGAGAGACTTGAGGCTCCAGAGATGGGGGAGGTCTGAAGAGGTAGGGAGTGGGTACATCTTGGAGACAGGAGAGAAGGAATGCAATGAAGAATTGTCTGAGGGTGGATCAGGAGGGGGATAATGACTGGACTGTAAAAAAAGATTAAAGAATGACAATAATAAAAATATGTAAAGTCTTGACACAAAGAAAAGAAGTTCTTTCTGTTTTCCTTTATGCTTTATTTCCCTTGATGGATTTGGCTCAGTCCAAATAGTCATAGGAGAGAGAACAAGCTATATTCATTTCTGATTTGTCTGGCAACTCATGACTTAGAACTGAAATTTCATTCTAAGAATGGCAGACTCCCTGGGGCATGCATGTCCATGGTGCTAGAGAGTTGTTGTTGGTGTTGGCTTGGATGCCTAGTGTCTCTCCCTCATTTAGTTCAAAGGCCTTGGAGGCTTGGTACATTCCACTATCTACAAGGTCCTGATGTTGAGTCAGCAGCTGGAGAGGAGGAGGGAAGTAGGTCTTTTCGATGTGTTGCAAAGCAAGGGCCACTGTGGTCCTTCCCTGTTTGCCCTGAGTTGGACCTTTGTTTGTGACTGAAGAACAGAGTTACATTACCACGGATAAATGTATACTTGTGAAGGACTGCATGTCACATCTACTGCGAAGATTAGGTAGATAAAAGAGAGAAAACATAAAAAGGTGGTACACTCGAGTAGTTGTGTAAACTAGGGCTATGAAAGCTGTAATTTGAAAACTATGTGGGTGGTAGTGTTGCTGAAGAGAGGAAGGAAAAGATAATTATGGGAAAAATACCTCAGATACATACATCAAGAGATACTAATTACATAACATGGTTAATTTAGGGAATGTAGCTGACTTAGAGTCACGTTGTTCATGACTCAGATCTTGAAGCAGTATCAAAATGACCCTGGGATATGCTGGCATAGTTTAGGAGGAATGAGAAGAATACTGCAAAAAAATCTAACGTTTTTAAGCTGTAGTATTTTGCCATGTTTTGTTCTCGATGTTTCTGAAATAACTTTTACTACAGGTACTGCGGTCCCTGTCAGATGAGAGAATTGAGACCAGGAGTGACCTCTTTATCTTTACCTTCAGTGTGAAAACTGAAGGTCTTTTGGATGTTCGAGTTCTTTCATCTGCTAAGATATTCTTGCCAAAAATTATTACTAAGTGAATACAAATAACAGTATTCCCCTGGGTAGACCAGTGTGAATGCAAGATTTTAGCCTCAAGAGAAGGGAGATGCTGAAAGAGACTGAATCCCTGAGGAGATCCTAAAAGGAAAGCCTCTTTAAGTGTTGTTCTATAATTCTTCTTATTATTGTTAGCTTCATATTACTGTCAGCCAACTTGAGAACTCCAAAAGGTAACTCAATAAGGAATGAGGATATTATTCTTTAACTAATATTGAAGGTAGCACCTTTTGTGGCTAGACTAAATGAAACTTATATCAGTTTTGTAGACACATAAAAATCTGTCCAAATAAATAATTTGGAACAAAGCTGCTCTAGGGAGAAGGCAAAGCCATCCCTCTTCCTTTTGAATATTCATCCTGTTTCCATTTTGTGTGTGTGTAATTGTTCTCTGTCTCTTCTGACAAAGGTTAGAATTATAGAGAGAAACTGCCCCACCCTCAATCTTTGTATCTATATGTCTTTTCCCAGATTAAAACCAACCTGATTCCTTCTCCTCAAAAATGAATTAGCTTGTTTCAGCACAATGACTTCAACACTTTTTTTTTTTAGCATCTCAAATATTTATACCAATTTGTCAGTAGTCAGTATCAGTGACAGGTGGAGCCCCAGTATTATTTATGCTGAGATACCCAATCAGTCAGTATCAGTGACAGGCGGAGCTCCAGTATTATTTGTGCTGAGATACCCAATCGTTACTTCTTTGGATGCTTTCTTGAAAGATGATGCTTCGGGAAATAAAATACAGCATTTATCATTGTTCAGTTGGCTGTGGGAGGTGAAGTTTGCTCTCTGCTTTGAGCTCATTGGTTCATATAGCAGAGCTTTGCAGAACCTCTTCTATTTATTTATTTATTTATTTATTTATTTATTTATTTATTTATTTAAAACTGCAGATTTTATTCCCCTCCCAGTCTACCCTCCAACTGTTCCACATTCCATACCTTCTCCCTGCCCCTTTCTCCAGGAGGATGTCCCAAACCCCTACTTTCACCCCATCTGACCTCTAAACTCCCTGGTGCCTCCAGTCTCTTGAGGGTTTGGTGCATCTTCTCTGACTTAACCTAGACCTGGCAGTCTTCTGCTGTGCATGTGTTGGAGACCTCATATCAGCAGGTGTAGGCTGCCTGGTTGGTGGTCCAGTATCTGAGAGATCTTGGGGATCCAGATTAATTGAGATGCTTGTCCTTCTACCAGGTTACCCTCCTCTTCTGCTTCTTTCCCCTAATTCAACCACAGGGATCAACATCTTCTGTCCATTGGCTGGGTGTTCCATCTTTTGGAGGGCAGTCCTGATAGGTTTCTTTTTGTGAGTGCTCCAAAGCCTCTGTGATAGTGTCAGGTCTTGGGGCCTCCTGTTAAGCTGGATCCCACTTTGGGCACAACGGAATACTACTCAGGTATTAAGGATGAGGACATCTTGAGTTTTGCAGGCAAATAGATGGAACTAGAAAATATTATCCTGAGTGAAGTAACTCAGACACAAAAGGACATGCATAGTATATACTCACTAATAAGTGGATATTAGCCAAAAAAAAGTACCCAATACCCAAGATACAGCCCACATAATTCAAAAAGGTCAACAAGCTGCAGGGCCCAAGTGAGGATTCCTCAGTCTCACTTGGGAGGGAGAAGAAACCAACTACAAGGGGGGAGGGAGGAAAATGGGAGGGAAAGGGGATGAGGGGGAAGAGAGGGGAACATGATTGGGTATTGCTTGGGGGAAAAAGACTAAAATCCCTGAGGGCCAGCAGAAAGAAGGGAAACATGCAACCTCAGGAGGTAGGAGGTTGAAGGGGCCTTCCAGAATATACCAGAGACCTGGTAGGTGAGAGATTTTAAGGACTGAAAGAGAGGGACCTTAGATGAAATGTCCTACAGTGGGGAGAGGGAAGTTGTAGAGCCCACCTCCAGCAGAAAGACAGGGCATCAAGTGAGGGAGGGGGTTGCCATCCCACAGTCAAAACTCTGACCCATAATTGTTCCTGTCTGAAAGAACTGCAGGGACGGAAATGGAGGGGAGGCTGAGGAAACAAAGAACCCCTCTGTTGAAACTCTTGCTACCGCCCATTCCTGAGACCTGAGCACTGGAGAGACACTGAATACTATGATTTGAATTGTAGGGCAATGATAGAATAAAAGCATATCAAACACAGTGTTACAGAATCCACCTTCTGCAGGTGTCTGGTCCATATTGGGGGGGAGGGAGAGAAGAGAAGAGAAGAAGGAGTGGGTACAAGCGTGAAAAGACAGAAGTAGCAGGTAGAATTTCAAGGTGGAGGGAAAGATGATCTATTTATCTGCCACCATCACACTGCTGTTCACAGAATATTTCAAAAATAATGTATTCAGAAGATTTCCATGAACACCTTCTAAAAGCCCTGTCACTTCTCAGATTCTTTCGGTTCGTTTAATTAATTTATTTATTCAATTTACATCCTCATTGCAATACTCCCCTCTTCTCCTCCCAGTCCCACCTTCACAATTCCCTCCTCCCATCACCCCTGACCTTCTCCTCAGAGAAGGGGAAGCCCTCAATAGGTACCAATCCTATCCCCCACTCTTCCACAAGACTTCCTGAGCTCCACCTGATGTTCGGCAGTGTGTCTCTATATCTGTTTCCATTCTTTGCTGGCTGAAGCCTATCAGGAGACAGTTATGCTAGGTACCTTGTCTGTAAGAACAGTATCATGAATAGTATCAGTGGTTGACTCTCTCCCATGGGAGGGATCTCAAATTGGGCCAGTCATTGGTTGCTCTTTCTCTCAATCTAGGCTCCATCTTTACCCCTGTGCATCTGGTAGGTAGGTCAAGTTTGGGGTAGAAGATTTTGTGGGTTTGTTGATGTCCCTGTTCCTCCACTAGAATTCTTCCCTGGCTACTTCAGTCTCCATATCCTTAGGTGCTAGGAATCTCAGCTAGGGTCACCTCCATAGACTTCTGGGAACCTTTCTGTCCCCCAAGTCCATACCTAGTCCCAGAGATGCCACACACCGATATCCAGCCCCAAGCCCCCTTTTCCTTCAGATAGCACAAATCTTTCCCCTTTTACGTCTCAGATTCTTGACTTAAGGCCTGTTGGATTTGAGCAAACCATTAACCTCATCCTTTGTGGTAAGTTTGATTTTATTGGGATGTTGTGTCTGGGGCTTCTTTCTGTTTTGCACGGTACTGTGGTCATTGGTTATCCCCCTGGTTTTGGAACATTTTGCTGGTACCCTACAGATAACACCATTCTGGATATACTTTGCTGTGTTAGATTCCTATCAAACACTTTCTTTTATTTTGAAATCTCTAAGGGGAGCTGAGAAGCATAGCCACTACTCAGTGTGGTGGCTTCACGTGATGAGTGCCCCCTTGCCTCACTCTGGTACATGACAGTGTTGGACTCACTGCAGAACTGGAGGTAAGTGTGGCTTTTATGTGTGTTGTCTTGATATGTGGACAGACTGTGGATGTAGGTTGAGTTAACCTCATTTTATTCACCTGACACGCAGTTCTAGTAGGTTGAAAAGAAATGTCCCCACGGGTGATATGACAAAGAGAGCCCAGAGAATTATATTCCATGTTTTTGTCTTTGGTGAATTGACGGTTTTGATTTGGCACATCTATTATGTAGATGACGTTAAGATGAATGATATTATTAGTTGTTTTACAAAGGAAGACTCAATTCTAAGATACGTACAAGGAACTGGCTGATGATGGCCTGATTGGTATGTAGTAAATGTCAATCCCGTGGTCCAAAGGCTGCAAGCAATCAGTTTATAACTCTTCACTGCAACCAGAGAACACTAAATCCCAAAGTAAAAATGGAGTTTATTTCAATAGCGATAGTGGGAGAGCAGGGTAGTGCAGCCTAGAGTAAACATTCTAACAGTAGTTCAGTGTGCCTCTGTACACACACATTCCTGTGGATTCCCATCTCCTACAAAGCCTGCTGTCATAGGCAGAGATTCCTTATCTCTTTCCCTTCATGTCAATAGCTACACAAGTTGTGCTTATCTGAGGGGAAGAATTTTGGTCAAGGTCTGTTTCCTAACAGAAATGGGTGCTACCAAATAGCACTTTCATTTTCTAAAAGTGGCACTTGCTGTCCACTGCAGTCTGATAATGGTAGTTGATTAGATCAAAAGCTGAATCACAACTATATGAATCAAAATAAGGGGGACTGGAGAGATGGCTCAGCGCTTAAGAGCACTGACTGCTCTTTCGAAGGTCCTGAGTTCAAATCCCAGCAACCACACAGTAGCTCACAACCATCTGTAATGAGATCTGATGCCGTCTTCTGGTGTATCTGAAGACAACTGCAGTGTACTTAGATTTTCATATAACATAAATATTTAAGCCGGAGCATTAGATATAATAATAAATAAATCTTTAAATAGAGTGAAACCAGAGCAAGCAGGGCCCACCAGAGCAATCAGAGGTCCTGATTTCAAATTCCCAGCAACCACATAATGGCTCACAACCATCAGTACAGCTACAGTGTCCTCATATACATTAAAACAAACAAACAAACAAACAAACAAACAAACAAACAAACCTTTAAAAAAAGAATCAAAATAGGTATTTTCCTTCTATGTCTATGGATGTTTAGCTACATATATTAGGTAAGATGGGCTTAGATGCTTTATATTTCTGGCATATTACTTGTGAGGCTGTTTATTTTTTCTAGCTAACTATAATTTATTTTTATCTCATGTTTTGATTTAAAGAGTTCTAATTATTTCATGTACAACTTTCATTAGACAACAAAAAATATTGGGCCGAAGTGTTCTCTCTAGAGAAAATAGTGATCTTTTGAAGATTTTCATTTTCATAGTATGAAAAACATTCTAGTGATGATGTAAAATATTCTAAAAGGCTTGCTATATCCTATTGAAAATGGTGGTTTAAAATATTCTAACTTTTTGGGCAAATATTTCAATTCATGAAATTCAGAAAAAAATTTATGAAGCATATCAGCATGAAGTGATGTAACGAGGCACACACAAAAATGAGCAAAAATGTAAACGTAAATATAACTTGTGGCATGTTTTACAAATTTTGTATAGTCTCTGTATGAACATATAGGATAGGGATGGAACCCTCACAGACATAATAAAAACATTTTTTGACCATTAGAAGGTCAAGGAATAATGAGCCACAGCATACCGTTTAGTACTTTATACTATGGTCATAATGAGTTACTAACTCATAAGTCCTCATGCAAAGGTACCTTTTGTTGAATGCAGAAATAGTTCTAGAAAGAATACTTCCCTTTTTTGATTTTTATTAGATATTTTCTTTATTTACATTTCAAATGCTATCTTGAAAGTTCCCTATAACCCTCCCCCCGCCCTGCTCCCCTACCCACACACTCCCAATTCTTGGCCCTGGCATTCCCCTGTACTGGGGCATATAAAGTTTGTAAGACCAAGGGGCCTCTCTTTCCAATGATGGCTGACTAGGCCATCTTCTGCTACATATGCATCTAGAGACACAAGCTCTGGGGGGTACTGTTTAGTTCATATTGTTGTTCCACCTAAAGGGTTGTAGAGCCCTTCAGCACCTTGGGTAATTTCTCTAGCTCCTCCATTGGGGGCCCTGTGTTCCATCATATAGATGACTATGAGCATCTACTTCTGTATTTGCCAGGTACTGGCATAGCCTCACTCGAGATAGTTATATCAGGGTCCTTTCAGCAAAATCTTGCTGATATATGCAATAGTGTCTGGGTTTGGTGGCTGATTTTGGGATGGATCTCCGGGTCGGGTGGTCTCTGGATGGTCCATCCTTTGTCTTAGCTCCAATCTTTGCCTCTGTAACTCCTTTCATGGGTGTTTTGTTCTCTATTCTAAGAACAATGAAGTATCCACACTTTGGTCTTCATTCTTCTTGATTTTCTTGTGTTTTGAAAATTGTATCTTGGGTATTCTAAATTTCTGGGCTAATATCCACTTATCAGTGAGTGCATATCAAGTGACTTCTTTTGTGATTGGGTTACCTCACTAAGGATGATATCCTCCAGATACATCCATTTGCCCCCAAATTTCATAAATTCATTGTTTTAAATAGCTGAATAGTACTCCATTGTGTATATGTACCACATTTTCTGTATCCATTCCTCTGCTGAGGGACATCTGGATTCTTTCCAGCTTCTGGCTATTATAAATAAGGATGCTATGAACATAGTGGAGCATTTGTTCTTATTACCAGTTGGAACATCTTCTGGGTATATGCCCAGTAGAGGTATTGCTGGATCTTCCAGTAGTACTATGTCCAATTTTCTGAGGAACCTCCAGACTGTTTTCCAGAGTGGTTGTTCCAGCTTGCATTCCCACCAGCAATGGAGGAGTATTCCTCTTTCTCCACATCCTTGCCAGCATCTGCTGTCATCAGAGTTTTTGTTCTTAGATATTCTGACTGGAATGAGGTGGAATCTCAAGGTTGTTCTCTGATTTGCATTTCCCTGATGATTAAGGATGTTGAACAGTTTTTCAGGTGGTTCTCTGCCATTCGGTATTCCTCACTTGAGAATTCTTTGTTTAGCTCTGTACCCCATTTTTAATGGGGTCATTTGAATTTCTGGAGTCCAGAAAGAATACTTCCTTAGATATTTTCAAAGTAATGTCCATTCTGCTGGCTTCAGTTCACCAGCAGTACCACCAATATTAACTACGGAATGAATGGCAGTATAATGTTTTCCACCTTGTAAAGACAGGTCTGCACATGGCAGGACATTAGGGACCAAAGCTGTCCATCTACGGCATATATTATTGGATAGCTATTTGACCCAATTTATATCCACATAGCTAGGACTTTATGGTCTGAGGACCATTGAACTCTAAGACTTGTGGAATGTGTCCCAATTACCACAACACCTGTGCAGAATTGGTTGGCTTTGCTTCATTATGCCATCTTGCAGTGCTCACTAACCTTCCATGGGACATTCCCCACTGGTGGTTTGAGGATCCACTGGATGAACAGCCAGTAACTAAACCTAACCTGCGACGTGGAGGGTCAAGCATAACAATGCCCTCAGTGCTTGCGAATATCTTCTGGACTGAGTTCTTTTTATCACCTGTGACTTGAGAGCCAATTCCTGACAAAGTGAGGTGCCCACTGGGATATTTGTTTTTCATATATATATATATATATATATATATATATATATATATATATATATCCCCTACTGTGTTTCTTTGGCTGGGGTCATACTCATTCCAAGGAGCATTTATGATGGGAAAAATAAAAGGTAAAAAAAAAAAAATCAATGATTTTCTCATTGCTTTGTGACTTTACTGGGTTACCTCTGTTCATCTACAGTGCAGCAAGACCTTCTAGGAGACATCTTAGCTACTCGGACTTCTATTCGTGCTTCAGCTAACTCTGCTCTGCTTGTCTCTGAAACATCAGGAATTAGGTCAGTTTCACTTTGAAAAAGAATTATAGTTTGAAAAGAAAGGAGGAACCTGGGAAATCATGACTGAACAGAAGTTTCTCAAGGAGACCTTCTCTTGTGAGCCTTATTCCCTTGAGGCAGAGTCTCTCATTGTTTCTGCAGGTCTTGGGGTTAGTGTGTGGCCAGCAAGCCTCTCTCTTTCCCTATCTCTGTCTCTCAGTGCTGTTGTAACAGAGGGTCTCTGAACATGGCCAGACCTTTAGATGTAGGCTGGGGTATACACTTATGTCATCATGCTTGCAAAATTAGCTTTATTACCCACCACTTCACCTTCTCTACCCCTTCACCCTCTTTTAAGTAAATCTCTCTTATTCCAAATGTCCTCTGCTTCTATAATAACACCTCACTCTTGAAGGTCACTACAAATTGGACCCTTGTTTTAAATGACCTGCGCCTGTCCAGTTTAGTTGATCTTTAAAACAACTCCAAAACTTTGGCATATTTTCTAATCTCTACTTTCCAGGCAAGGAGATAAGGGAATAAAGAGTTTGAAAGCAGAGGTTTGAACTCTGGCAGTTGATGTCCAGACACTGTCCTTTATTCTGTGTTGTCGCACACTCCCCGGCCATGTGACATGATGTATCCAGGCCCCTGCTAGTGGAGTGATTTTGAGTAGTGCCACAGTCTTTAAAGGGAACTCTTGAGAGTTACAGACTTGCCATGGATTTTGGAATAAAATTGTGTGATTGCTCCACTGATCACTGTTGTTTTTATCTTCAGATTCCTGGAAACACATTGAGATGCATTTCTAGTGGACTCAAAAATATAGCATGGCCACTTTGGCAAATGGTTGCAAGAGTGGTGGTTGTATGTTCGCTGTGAAGCTCCTAAAGCCCTTGTAAGCTTACGTATGTCACATGCTGAAACTTACTAGCAGACATTCCTTCTTTCTCTACTGTTCTCTTCCTTCCAGGAAGAAGTCATCAGTTTTCCCTGCATCTGCTCATATCAAAGAACAACTATGTGTGACCAAATCAATGATCTGAGCATAATCCTTTAGAATCTTTACCTGCATTAATTTATTCAGACCCTTATGTATTCACTTCTGTCTTTCAGAATTTTGTGATAAGGTAATTGGACTGTAACTGAGTCTTTTCTACGATTCTTCTATAAAAACCAGTGCTGAAATACGTAGACCTATATACCTGACTTACTATTTGTCATTTATGTTCATCCTTCCTGGAGGACCAAACATTGGATTTATAATATTTAAGAGTCACTCATTGCCATAGTGTCATTATTCTTGGTAGTTTTGTTCCTAAGTGCCACAACTATGGAATTATTAGTCATTGTCATGTGACGGGAACAGCTGGTCTTTATTAAAAGCTCATGTGCATTTACAAGAAATGCTAAGCACATACCACATTTAATCTTCATGCCAACATATCAGCGAGTTTATGGATAGCTGTATGATGCTATGAAGAAATGTCATGGTTTCATATTCTGCATTTGGAGAAAGCGGTTAAAAAAATGTCTGCTAGAAATTTCAGGCAGCAAGAGGAGTTAGGAGTAATCTTAGCAATCTATGTAATCAAACCGCCGCGATATTCCTCCTCCGCTGAAACTTCTCGAGAATGACATGTGAATGTAGATGAATTCAGACACTTGTCCAAGGAATGAAGGAGGAAAAAAAACTTTCCTTGGGTTGCACAAGAGGGTCGCTATTAAACATTCTCTAGCACAAAATACTTAAGGCTCTGTGACTCGGTGTAGAAATTCATCTCTGCCAGAATTGGGTTTTCTTACAGGATAAGTCCCCTCCCCCATTTTTTTCAATTCTCTCTTTTTCAGAAGCGGGCGATTGCCGTGCAAGACATACCAATAGATGGCAGCAAAAGCCCACCCTAGACACCAGAGGAGCTACTGAGCAGCAGGAGGAAGCACAAGGCGGCTTTTAAAGTATCATCAGCCACCTCCTTACCTGACACGTGGGAGGGGCTGATTTTTCAGGTCACACACGTCTTATTACTTTAGAAAATAATCATGTAGAAAGGCTTTCCGTTGTGTTTGTTGCTACATTTGTGCAGGAAGGAGACTGTCAAGCCCAAATTAAACGAATAGCAGGAAAAAAAAAATGCCGACCCAGAAGTGCAGATAATTTCCATTAAGAATGTTACTCATGGGTTTTCAAAGAAATGTTTTCATCACCAAATCTGATCAGTGAAGCATTCTTCTTCATAAATTATTTATCAGAATTTCTTCTCTCTCTTATCCTTCCCCACTATCGAAAAGAACAAAATCCAACTTTGGGTGAATTTTTTTTTTTTTAAGGACATCTGGGCATAAACATTTCTTTTCACCATCTTGTGTCAGTAATGAAACACAATTGTGTCAAAAAAACCCAAAACCAAACCAAACCAAAAACAAAAACCAAAAAACCAAGCCAAACCAAAGAACAACAACAACAACAAAACAAATACAACAAGAGATGCTTTTATTTTACATGAGAATCTTTTTCACAAAGAGCATCACTCTCTCTTGACATCTGACGTTTTTCTGTTAGTATTTATTTGAACTTCACATATTGCTGGCTCATTTATCTGGGCCTCTGTGCTTTGTACTTCAACTGAATTGGTTCTGAAATCTGAATGTGAGACTTCTTTAGTATGTGTACCATGTTGAAAAGCAAAATGCCTCTCAAAGTGTTTGTTTCAGTGTATCTTAAATAGAGATGAAAGTATTTTACAGAACTGTTGTGAGAGTTATATAGAAGAGATAATGGAGCCAGTGAAACTGTCAGCTTGCTACTGAACAGAAGTTCACTGTGGCTTTTGACCACACGTGAGAACACAATGGCTAAGATTCCTTCTAGTTTTCTGGGTCTGAGAGTCTATGCATAAGTTCATCCTTACTCAACCATAGAGTGACAGACATCCATCCTGGAAAAGGAGAAAGTTGAAAGATACTGAGAAGAAAATGATCTAGAGGATGAGAGATTGGCTCACAGGGAGTAGTGTTTCTTTTATGACTATTAAGTACCTCTGCGTCATTCATCTCTGTCAGGGGTTCATTATGCATCAATGAGACAAAAAGAAAAAAAAAGAAGAAAAATGATATTGTTAGAGAGGAGAAAAAAAATCAAAACACAGTTTCTGAAAGGATGTCATTACCATTATCTATGCTTGATCTAAAGAAGAATAGCCAAGATTGATCAGGGCCTGGTGGCATAGGCCTGCAATCACAGCTATGCAAGAGACCAGTGCAGGAAGAGGGCAAGTTTAAAGCCAGAATGGATTACACAGTGAGCTCAAGGGCAGTCTGTGTAAGTGCATGAGAGCCTGCTTCAAAATAAAAATTATAAAAGCTACTAGGGCTAGATCTCAATAGAGAAGTTCTTGCTTGTCATGTGTGAAATCCATGTTTAATTCCCAATAGTACTCCTTAAAAATAATCATAAAAAGAAATTATCCAGGACTAGAAAACAGAATTGATGATCAAGTTCTTTGAGAACCAATTTCAATCTGTATTAACTTGTTTTATGTATTTTAAAATATTTTTGTTAATTGTTTGAAATGAAATCCTACATTAGAAAATAATACTTCTTCACAATGACAGTCTGGCAACTTAGGCTAACTGCTTTGGCAATGTTCTGAGCACTTGAGGCTATGCATTTTTGACCACAGTGTGTCATGAACATGGCTGTGCGATATGGTTATAACCTACAGGAGTCAGAGTTCTCAGGCCCATTTTGCAGAAGATAAAATGAAGACACTTAGCTAAGGGCTAGCTAACTTGGAGGATGGGGATGAGATGTCAGAGTTCTGTGAGTCCTCCGCCACTCCTGCTACTCTGCTCCTATAGCTTCTAAAATAAGCAAATATATAACTATGAAGGTGAATGACTAATCTGCAGTCTCCCTTGCTGCCCTCAGTCTGCGATTGGCCTAGTCAGGGGTAGTTGTGGTCTTTCTTATTTAAAGAAAGCTCATCTCTACTTACCCACCAGTGAATATTTATAGGAAATGCAATATGTGATATCTTGCAGAGAAGGACACCGAATGCTTTTGTAAAACAAAGACCTTGAAGTTAAGAAAGGCTGTCCTCATTTGATGCACGTAGGAATTGCACAGAAAATTGCATAGCATCTGAACATAAAGGGTAACGAAGCCAACTTTGAGCTAAATGTTGTTTGATATCTAACCAGTTTAGCCACCTGCAAGTGTCTCTTCATTGTAAATGGAAATGGAAATGATGAGAGGAATATATTTATATGTTTGTGTATGTGTATATGTGTGTGTGCACATATGTATGCATATATATACATATACACATAATTTAGCTTTAGATGAAACAATTACCATGTGTTCTTGCATAGAAGGTATAGCACGGCACAGGTTGGCTACTACAGTTATTACATGTAGTCCCTGCTTCTGTGTCTGCAAGAGATCTGTAGCTTTTGCCAAGGCTGAAGATCCGGTGGTATTAGATATTCAACTTAATCTATTTTAATGTGAACAACAACAAAATTTCTAAAATTCATAAAAAATCTCTAAAAATATCCTCCCATGGAAAGGGGAATACTTTCTTCATCTTTATCTTGGCCCTAAGCTTGGAGCACATTCATGGGACATATATACTGTAAGTTACTATCTATTTTTAGTTATTAGTTATGAATTAGATTTCCTGTTTATGATGATTGTCTTAATCATGAAGATAACCCCCTGCCAAAAAAATGAAAATGACAGGGCTATAAGTAGTTTTCTGAAAACTAATACCCTGTTTAAATCTAAAATAAAAAGATACAATTCACATTAATAAAATTGGATATTTTCAGGTGCAGCCCAGAAACATTTGATGCCATATTGCCTTATCTGAAAAATGCAGGGCCTGGAATGGTTCTCTCTACTAGATTCTATTTTTTTCTTTTACAAGATTTATCATGTGCCAGATCCTGTGGCAAGCATATTGCATATCTTTCCACATTAAACTGACAGCAAACTTGAAAAGTATGTGTTATTTCTATTTTGTGAAGGTTGCTTGGTGCTCAGTGTGTACCAAGTGAGTTAAGATACTGTGGCTGACACATTACTTGAATTCTAGTTTTCTGACTCTAACGCTTGGGTTTATACTTGCGTGAATCTAATATTACTATAAAGAACTCTTCCATTTTGAGACAACATTTTAAGTACTCTGCACTATAGTCAGGAAAAGTGTTTTGACATATGCCTTCAGCTTGAGGGGGAACAGGGCAACTTAAGGAAAATAGTCACAGTGCATAGCATATAAACTTAGGCATCATTACTAGAGGCACGGAAATACAACATTTTAGTTTTCTATAGCTCAATTCCATTTTGTTCTCAAGTTCCCCCAAGCTACCCAGAGCAGACAATGTATTTTATGGTATTCTGGTATACTCAGTCCTAACTAGTTCTATTTGCAGCCAAATCTAAGCAATGCTATTTTAACAGCTACATTCTGTTGAAGGGCAACTAAAGGTTGCTGGTACACCACTTTCATCCAACATTTTTCCTCTTCCTGGTGCCATTGCTTCTTTGAGGAGCTAGCTATATGTCGTACGCTCAGAGTGGAAAGGCATCTCTGGCCAGAGTGGTAATTTTCTGGTCCTTGTTGGTCTCTGTTGGTAAAGGAATTCCTCTTACTTGGTTTATATCATAATCGTTCTTCTATCTGCTGTGGATAAACGAGTTTCACAAACTGAATATTCTTTTTTATTCCTTGCTCGTTATGTAAGTGTTAATTGTCACCTTGACAGGATTGAGAACTACTTAGGAGATGAGCATGTTGCTATGATTATTAGGGATGATCTTAATTGTATACATTGATGGGAGAAGTCCTGTCTTAACAGCGTGTGAAACCATTTCCTGGGCAAGGGGATGCTGAACTGCAGAAACCGGAGAAATTGAGCTGAGTACTAGCATGCATGCTTCTCTCACTGTTATTCTGTGTGACCAGCTGCTTCATGCTCCTGCCATGTTGACCTCCCCAGCACAGAACTTTGATGAGGAGAATAAATTCTCTCTCCTTCAGGCTGCTTCTCCCTCTCCTTCAGTTGCTTTTGTCAGAGAATTTGTTATAGCAATAGGAAAGTTAACGAAGATGTCACTGTGCGTGGAATTCAGCGTTTTCTTTACCTCTCATTGGGTTTTATTGAAACTACTGGATTTGCTGCCTTTGAGCTGGCCAGTGAAGGAATGAAGATTCTCTTAGTCTCTGTCTTTGCCTTAGCATCCCATAACTTCTTTAGTTCTTTTAGGATTGCCTTGGATTGCTATTCCTTCTGGCTTTCCACCAAAAGTCAGGGAGATCAGGGTCAGCGAAGTAAAGAAATGGCATTTAAACCTTGACTCATTCCTTTTCAATATTACTGTGCTCTGGTGTAAAAGTCTTAGATGCCTACTTCTTATTCTACAGGTATTCTAGGTCAGTTTCTGGGCTCTTTTCTTTTATTAGGTAAAAATAATCCAGTGTGCTGAGTTTCAGGAAACTCCCTTCTATTTTATGAAGACCTGCTTTCAGGAATATTGTTTAATTATGGGTCTATGGAAATGTACTTTGATGAAACAAAAGACTTAGAGTAATGGTTCCCTTCTTCTTGGCATGCTTATCCAGCCCTGGAAGCAATTACTTGACTATAATTTGTTGAATGGTAGCAATCCTTGGGACAATTGGTAACAATTAAGAGTTCCAGGAATGACAGAGAACTCTAGTTCTATCAAGGCTTTTGTGAGCCTGCTACAGTTTAAAGTTTTCACTGAAAAGTGAATACTAAGCCCATGTTAATAACTCTTATTTACCATTGCCTGTAAGTGTATTCATATGCTGATACTAAAAAATAAACAGTTAAAAGTATTAGATTTCAGGTTAATGTAGTTCATAAATGTGTTTTTCTGAGTCTGCAAGTAACCTTGAGAACCTGCTTTTCTTCTGGTACACCATTTTTCACCTTGGGTTTCCAGACACCTAGTAGTAATAAGGGTTTCCTGAACATATTTCTGTTGGTTGAAAAGTAGACTAGTATCAGGTTATCAGTTAGTGCTGTATCAACTACAAAAGCAAGATGGAAGAGACTAGGTACAATATTGTGTTGTGAGTTTCCTAGTGAAATATAAAAGAAATGAATATTTTTCTCTGGGCTTCCCAGAAGAACTGGAGAATGAATGGAAATATGTCACTGCTGGGAGTGGAAAGTGAGGGTTCAGGGGAATTTCTAGAAAGTTCCAGAGACCTGGGATGTGACAGGCTCTCAGGACTCAGTGGGGGTGACCTTAGCTGAAAAGCCCAACAGTGAAAGAGACAATGTCCAGTAGTTAGATAGAGCCCACCCCCTGGTGAAGGGATAGATAGGGTCACCCACCCACACTCAATATTTTTGACTCAGAATTGTTCCTGTCTAAATGAAATTCAGGGACAGAAATGGAACAGAGACTGAAGAAAAGGCCAACAAGCAACTAGCCCAACTTGCGATCCATCTCATGGGTGGGTAACAAACTCTGACATTATTACTGATGTTATGTTGTGCTTGCAGATAGGAGCCTACATGGCTGTCCTTTCAGAGGCTCTACTAGCAGCTGACTGAGACAGATGCAGATACTTACCCAAGCATTGGACTGAGGCTGGGGAACCCCATGGAAGGGTTAGGGAAGGATTGAAGGAGCTAAAAGGGATGGCAACCCCATAGGAAGACCAACAGTGTCAACTAATCTGGACCCCTGGGATCACCAAAAGATTAAGCAATCAATCAAAGAGCATAAACTGGCTGGTCCGAAGCCCCCAGTATATATGTAGCAGAAGACTGACCTGTCTGGCCTCAGTTGGAGAGGATGTACTTAATCCTGTAAAGACTTGATGCTCCAGGGAAGGGGGGTGCTCAGTGGCAGGAAAGCACCCTCTCATAGGCAAAGGGGAGGGAGGAAGGGGTGAAGAATTCTGGGAAGGAGGACTGGGAGGGGGCAAAAAATAAAGCATATAATGCTCAAAAATAAAATAAAATTAACTTTGAAGAAAAAAAATTATTTGCTTCAAATGGAGGTGGAGCCAATAGACTAAAGAAAGATCCTGTCAAGTTGATATTGACAAATGCATGCATTTATTCAGATTATGCACGGGAAGATGAGTGACTTAAAGCAGCCATGCTCCTCCATATCTCAGTCAATAGCTTAGGTCTTGTGTACTCAGGGGAGATGTACAAGAGAGAGATGTGGAAGAAGAGGATCTTGGGAGACTCTCACTTCTAAGGGGAGTATTATTACCTGTCTTATCACTCTACTAAATACTTAGATACCTGATATATAACTATGTTTATTTTGTCATGATTGTCTCTGGACCAAGGACTTCTGTAGGTAGGTCATTGCCTCTGCTTCAAAATGGACATGTTTATGTCAATCTTGGAGCAAACAACTATAATGCAAATCTATTTTTAAAACTATTATCTTTGCTGCAACAGTCAAGTAAATTTTCCTTTAAGGAGTCGAGGTAGTCTTCCAAAAGCAGAGAAAGTGTTATTCTTAATTTGGTTTGAATGTAGATTCCCCACATTGATGCTGGGTGTAAAACAGACCTTGGCTGACAGACTCAAGCCTGCGTTTATATGGTTTATGAGCTAAGAGTTATGTTTGCATTTTAAATAGCTGTACTAAAACAAAACAGAAGAATGGTAATGTAGCAGAGATCAACCTTGCCTAAAAGTTGAAACTATTTACTCTCCTTTGTGAAACGCTTGCCATCCTTTGTAGAAAAAAAACAGAAAGGCCTTGAACTACACTAAACAGAGAAGACTTGCTCTCTTTGGAGTTGGATCTAAAGTTGTAATTCAGGTATCTGAAGTAAAAATAATAATAATAAAAAAAGCTGTATGGAAACTGTGTCCCTGACTTAAAATAGTAGGAGAAAAGAGAGAGCTTTACCCAATATTCATGACTGATGTCTACAGAATTAAAAGCACCTTGGTTCCTTCTTACAATGGACTGATTATTTTCGAGGGTTACAGTAAATTATTTGGTATTATTCAGATGCAGCCAGAAAGGATAAATTGGTTCATTTTTGTTGTTGTTGTTTATTTTGGATGGTTGGCTTCCTAAGCCCAAGGCTAGTGACTCTCAGATTTATAAGGTGGATGAAACATTTTCAACACTTCAGAAAAGGAAAGAAATTCTCGAAAGACTTGGATACCTGAAATATAGTAATGATCCTTTCTTTCTCTATGACTTCAGAAAATCCAAGAACATTTGCTCAGAATAATCGAGATCAACCATTATAAATAAGTGATTTTCTTTAGTAGGATTGCAGCCAAAGCTGCCCACTAAACCCTCTTGGGTCATTGATAATAATTAAGAGGCTGTACTTGTGGCTTCCTAGAGGGACCAAAATCAAGACTGTATTATGATTAAGCGTCTGCTTATGATATGTGCCAGTGAGCAAGATTTGTTTAAGTTGGCAGATTTTAGTGCTAGTGTGAAATATTTTTTTATTTTTCCACCTCTAATTATGTTATGATTAAGTTACATCCACTGGAGTGTAATTATCTATTGCATAATACTTTTTATACGTGGGTCCCTAGAAATTTGTCACGTCAATAGTGCTGAGTGAGGGCTTGCTGTGCCTTCTTAATGATAGAACTTTCTTTGACACAGTTAGGTTTATCTTCTTTTCCCCAGGATCCCCTTAACAATCATTTTCAAAAGAATAAAATCCTAGCCTGAGCTGTTTATCTTGCAGATTGGGCTTTTCATCTGGCCCTTATGAATTCTGGGACAATCATGATCACACTGGGTCCCAAGTGAAGGAGGACCACTCAGCTACAAGAGTGAGACACTTCACCAAGAGATGGCCGTGAGAATTTATTTTCATTTTATGCTGCCTTAGCTTTGAGCTGCTCCAGAGTCTCTCTCTCTCTCTCTCTCTCTCTCTCTCTCTCACACACACACACACACACACACACACACACTTAATTATTGAAACTCTTTTTTTTTTTTTTACAATTTTTATTAATTCTTTGAGAATTTCTTTTTCCTTTTACTGAACATAGATTTTTGTTCTCACATAATATATCCTGATTACAGTTTCCCTCTCTCTACTCATCCCAGCTCCTGCCCATGTCCTATTCCATCCATCTGGAACCACTCTCTTTATGTCTATCATTAGATAACAAACAGACTTTTAAGGGATAATAATAAAATAGCATAAAATAAAATAACATAACACTCATTTTATTTCCTTCTATATTTTAGGTAATTTTATAATTTTTTCCTCAGAGACTGAGGGGCATTGTTTTTATTAGTTCACCGAGGGACGTGGGTGGTGTATCCTCAAAAACAACCCAATCTTGAGTTCCCCCCTTACCTTTATCCCACATTATATCCTAAATTCCATGATGGCAAAGGCTTTGCTGTCATTTCATCCTCAAGACTCAAGATACCTAGTACTGTAATGCTGAGCAACCCCAGATGTGTCTGCCCTGGAGTGTCTTCCCAAGATCTTCTTCACTTGAGTTTGTTTGATATTTCTGGAAAGTTCCTGGTCAAATTAGATCACTTGTAATTAATCCATGATCACCTTCAAATTTACCTTCTATGTTGTACCATGGCATTTCTGCAAAAAGTCTTCTCAGTGACCTTTCCTTGCTTTTGTGAATTCTAAACCTCAAGCAGAGTGGGCTGCCCTGGTAAATGAAGCAGAGTGGTAACTGCAGCAGAGCAATGGTGAGAGGATGCTTGGAACAGTTACAGAGAATGACGAGTGGCAGAAATGGCAAGGAGCTGAGGATGGGGAACCACTGAAGGGCTGTTAAAGTCTAAAGAAGGAGGGAGCCAAGACTGTTGACGATGGACAGCTGTGATGAGTCAAATATGAGAGACCAGGAGCACTAAGTCTTAAAAGGCCAATGATTCCAACAGTCAAAGCCCTAGTGCTGACTGGTGTTCACTGTTAGTGTCCTTGGCTGCTTTAGGCCTGGGGATTTCATTAACTCCTGAGTGGTGGGTAACTGCCTGCAGTCTCTAACCAGAGTACCTAGATCTCCAAGTCATTAGCTGGTAAAGCTTAAAGCTTTAAAATTTCAGGACTTCGAACTCCAAGCTTCTGATATCTCAGCCTAAGCTGTAAGCCTTTGGACTTGAAGGACTTGGAACTTCCAACACCAGACAAGAAACTCCTTACCTACTCAAGATTTCTACCATTTAGAACAAAAAGCCCTACGGTATCTCACTGGTAACAGAAAATGGCATACATCAACTGTGCAGGGGTAGGGTGGACGAGCTCTTTGGGAAGAAACCAGAACAGGGATGACATGGATGGTTAGAGTCCATTGGAAGGTCAGTGGATCAGGAAGGACATTCTAAGCACGTTTGGAGGTGAGCAGCTAAATGCCAAAGTTGGATAAGCACTGTAAAGATGAAATCATCTATTGTAGAAACATAAGTAAGAGTGGTCTTTGGGATGAAGAACAGAAGTTCAAGGGTTAATTCTTGGCCTTAATCTTTACATCCACAAAGTTAGGAGAAACCTTAAAACTAAATGTGGGCCATTCACACGGTATCCTTCCAGAATGGTCAAGAAACAAAACATGAAAGCATTCTACTACATTTAACCCAGAACGGAGTCAGGGGGATATTAGATCTTTTTTCATCAAAGCAATGATACATAAGAACTTCTTTTTCCATAGTCTCAGCTTCCCACAATGCCTGGCTTCATTAGCACAGACAGGAAACAGCATTCTGTGATGTGCTCATGGAATTAGATCTTCTGAACTGAAACTAATTGTTTTGATTACAACAACAACAAAAAAACCCTACAATGTAACACTATATGAGAAGATCTATGTTCCCATGCCAGTAAACTTAGAAAAGCAGAAAACAAAGAGAAAAAATAAAAATAAAAAACATAACACAGTGCTTGGTGTCATGCTTTGTTGATATGAAACCAGAAGCCAGCCTGTCTTAAGGAAGGAACAAAGGCACTTGAGCAAAATCTTGCTATAGCTTGTCTATGCAATTCTCTGTCTCTTTCTGTCGCTGTTTTTGTCTTTGCATTTCTATCTCTTTCTCTCTGTGTCTAAGTGTGCTCTGAAGCAAGTTACTTGTTCTAGTACAACCTCAGTCTCTTCAGTTTTTAAAAAGATTTAAATTGTAATCATGCATATATGTATCTGTGTTTGCATGTGGTATATGCATGTATGTGAGATGCTTGTTAAAGTCAGAAGAGGGTGTTGGATTTTCTGGAGTTGGAATTATAGGCAGCTGTGATCTGTCTTACAGTGGATGTCAGGAACTGAATTTGGGTCCTCTGCAAGAAGAACATGTGCTCTTAACTGCCGATTCACTTTGCCATCTCAGTTTTTTAAATAGAGTGGGTATATTTATTGAGAGCAGATACCAGGGAATTCTGAGCAGAGATAGTTAAAGTGAAGAGACAAAAAATAACAAAATTGTTACTTTATCCTTTCTGCTTTTTCCTAATCACAAAAAGAATCAAAATAAGCCAAGCATTTCTTTGCAGACCTGGACAGCACTAGGTCAGACTTAGCTCTACCTCTGTGCGGCACTTTGGGCCATTTTTCATTTTGGGAAATTTGGTGAAGGCAGTTGTGATTTAAACAGATTACAAGTGATAATTTCCTGCTCAAAGACAACATTCCCCAGATTCCCTTGCAGACTGAGGAAGGGATTTCTATCTCCGTAAGGGATAGCATCCCATCTTTCTTGCTAGGTATTTTGGCTATCCACACCAGTGTGTATCAAAGATGCCCTCTCACAGTGAATAAACATGGTCTCTCCCAAGGTCGAGGTCAGACCAAGCCTCTCTTTTTTACTTTTCCTCTTTCTATAGCTGCCTTTCCTTCAGTGAAGTTCTGTGCCTTTGCTATGTGTCAGGTCTTGATGAATTCATGACGTATTTGATTGATATAACCACAGAGCACAGGTAATTTATCTCCCCAGCAATATTTTGATGCTCATCCCTAGAAGAAGATAGCTATTATATAGAAGCTACTTTATGCAGAATCTGTTTTCATGGGCTAAAAGGTGTTTATATTGATCAAAACATTTCTACATCTACATAAAGGAAGCAAAGTCATCATTATATTGAGACAGATGGCTAGTTAGGTCCACTTCTCTGCTCCATATGTGTAGTTCCATGAGGTAGCATAACAACTGAGTTATTTGGTAACTTAGTAGAAGCCCACAATCGCAGTCCGTAAGCTGGACTTGCTCAGTCAGTGTTACCAGAGACGTGTTTGAGTCTGTGCCCATGAAAATGTAAGAAGACAGAGTTTAGATAAGTGGGCAGTAAAGAAGTTGTTAGAAAACGATTTTATCTAGTCTTAGGGTAAACATTACAAGAAACCTCAATGGCTGATCTGGGTATAATACTTAACTAAAGTTTTATCATGTCACTTGCAAAACTATGTCATCAGAAAGCAGGGGTTTGCCTTTAACTTCAGAACGGATCCAGTGATATCATTTGGTCTTTATCAGTGGCCCTTCATGCTCTCAAATTGTTTAACCAAATTTCTTCTTGTTGAGATCAGCATATATTTAAGAAACACCTATTCTGGAAAAATAATACTCCCAAACCCGAATCAACCTTTCAATCTACTTGTTAGAAAATAAAGATTAAGATAATTTTCCAGTGTTTGCATGCAGAATTTGTGTGTGTGTGTGTGTGTGTGTGTGTGTGTGTGTGTGTGTGTGTGCGCGCATGCATGAGAAAGGGGGTGTGGGGCCTGTGTGTATATGGCTGGGAAAAGTTGTAGGTGAATATTGGTTTCTAGCTGGAATTATATTATATACTCAATACTTTGGGCTATGCTTAGGGTCACAGTACAGTGGGCCTAGCAATGATTGTCTGGAATGGATATTTCATTTCCAATTATTAGGGCTTGAAATTGAATAGGTGATTTTTGTACCATAAAAGTGAAGACCTCACCATAGAAGGTAAAAATGAGGCAGAGGGAAGCATTTCTGTTGCTCATTATGGCTGTGGTCTGCTATGTGGCCCTGGGAGATTAGATGTACTTCCACTGAATCACTCTGCTGCTTCTTTCTTAGAGAAAAAATGTCCAGCAGATCTCTAAAGAATTCTTATAAGTCTTGCCCTTGACTTTGACAGGAGCAGACCACAGACCACACAGTGTAGAAAAAAAAATCTTACTGACAAAAAAATGGGAAAATTTTGAAGTCACAAAGGCAATATTTAAATTGGACTATAGAAGTCAATAAACCTCAAGATGCAGCTGTAAGAGCTGAGTATGACTTAACTTGCCCTGTGCACACTGGAAACCTACAAATATTTATACTACTTTCAAGAGATTCTGGAAAGCCATTGTTGAATGGACCTTTTCAAGACTCAGGAAAATGCATTGAAGAAGCATTCAAAGTTCTAGAACCAGTGAGCTGCACACATTTCCATGCCCTGGAGATATCCAACATTGGAGAAGAAATAAGAAAGGAAGAATAATTTAGAACAGTCAGCTAATCAGATTCATGTGGTCATGGCTTTGTTACACATTAAATTTCATACAAGTTTCTGGAGAATGCTAGTGAGTCTGTTTATTTTATGGATTAGTGTGTTAAATCCCAGTGAGAGTGAATAATATGCCATATGTATAGATTTGGTAGCAGATTTGAGACTAAAACTGGGACACTGGGGACTGTAGAGCAGCCAAATTTCAAAGTATGAGAAAATATAAAAAAAAAGTTAAAGGTGTCTGCCTATAAGATTATAGGAAAGGTTAAGCTGTCAAGGTTAAGTAGACTCCCCAAATACAAGTTTCTTGGCCCACCTATGCATTATAACTATCTCTTCTGCTTTGTAATGGACATGAGGACCTGATGGTTTTAAGCTATTCCAAGATGGAAGGCATATGTAGAAATGGTTTGATAACATAGGAGTATCAGTGGCCATCTTCATAACAAGCTGGAATTAGAGAGACCTGCCAAAGATGAGAGGCTGAGCTGCTGGGGACATTCCCCCATCTAGACTATTTTCATTTGTTCAACCAACCTCTGTATTTCCTGTTTTTGTTTCTGAAACAAGGTCTCGGTCACTGCTGGCCTCTAACTTGCAATGTAGTTCAAGTGGACTCTGACTTTGCTTCTCTCAGACTCCCGAGTGCTGGGATAGCAGGCATATGCCGCAACTAGAGCAAGTCTCTGGCTGTGAACTCATTAGCATCTACCTTAAGACACTTCAAAATTCAAAAAGTCAACAGGCAAGCATCAGTTTATCAATAGATGTATTTTTGAAATGTATCAAAAATGTATCAAAAATACAATCAATGTATTTTTGAAACCTGCCTCAAGCACGGGACTTGTCATAGGAAAATAATCAAGGATGTTATGGACGCAGTCTCTGCACTTAAGGCATTCTGAGATGGACAGGTAACAGACATACACAAATAATTAGTATGTGATGAAGGTGAATGTTGACACCTTTGGGAGTACAGCGTAGTGACGCCCAATACAAAAACAGAAGTGAGTCAGGAAAATCTTTTCCCGAAGGTCCAACATGGGAAAAAAAAAAGCCATGATGGGTTAAGCTGGAGATAAGAGCTCATGTGTAACCAGATTTCTAGCAGCCTCTTTCAGAAGCTGTGAATAACCCACACAGATGTAGACAGACTTAATGTCTGAGCTTGAAACAATTCCTTCTCACTAGGTTCCTAGGACTTGAATGAGGCAATCACTTCTCTTGATTTCTTTGGCTAGGAGGAGAAGATTTTTGGCCCTTTCCCCAGAAGGCTGTTTTCCACATTCATCACTTTGTGTGACAGCTTAGCCATGTGATTAGCAGGTACTGACCTAAGCAGGAAGCATCCTGCTGGATGGAAACTGGACCACAAAACTGATTGTTTTGGGCTGTTTCCACTGGGATAATGGGAGACCTGAGATGGTTTATTTTTCTTTTTTATTCCCAATGGCTGCTGTCTGCCACTTTGAGAATCTGAGTCAGATTCCCAAGAACTGTTAAGCTTTCTGTAGAAGCTGGGGACGCTGACTTGAGAAGTGTACCCCAGAAGATTGTTCACAGATGAGGGATCTGAAACTCTGAGAGAAGGTGAGGAACTACTGAGGGTGGGATGACATGTTAGTGCCTAAGCCTCTTAGACCAAGACTCATCTCTTGAGTGTAGACCATACACTTTGCCTTGAACAGACAGTATTCACTTTTCTAATTACTCTGGAAGCTTACATGAGATATAAAGTGGGAGAGTATAATTCACAAAACAATAGCAATATCAGAAAGATGATTTTTGATTGTTGTTTAGCTTGGCACCATAAAATTTCAATACAACATTGGCATGTAGGAGTGTGTGTGTGTGTGTGTGTGTGTGTGTGTGTGTGTGTGTGTGTGTATTCCTGATATATTATCTATTACTGACTGGCCTGGCATCTTGTTTTATTGATGTTTCAAAAATTTAGCTGTTTGATTTTAGCTTATTGGACTTTAATTTTCTTAGTAGCAAAATATCAATGTTCATTCACTTATTCAGTCAACAAATGTTTGCAGATCTCTTCTTGTATCCTAGGAAGTACTGTGCATTGTAGGGAGACTGAATGGTGAGGAAAGGTCCATTTCTTACACATGCTGACTGTCTATTTATCAGTGATGAGTGACATTAGAAGTATGATCAGTAAAATAAATAATAAGTTAATTAATATATCACAATGGAGAGAACTTGTTTCATTAGTAAAGAAGAAGCAGAGTGAAAACTTACCATAAATATGTTACTATTATTTTATTTATTAAACACATTCTTTTAATTATCTTTTTATTTCTTTATTTTGATTTTTGAGAGAGGGTCTACTTCATAACAGAGGCTATCATCAAACTCATGACAAGCATCCTGTATCAATGTCTTAAATCCTGGAATTGCAGACATGTTCTATCATAATTGGCTTATTATTAATTTAAGTGTTAAAATATGTACAATATAATTTGACTATTTTAATTACTTGTTTCTGAGACAGAATCTAAAGTAGCTCAGACTGGCCACAAATCCCTTGTGGCTGAGGATGCCTTTGGACTTTTAATCTTCTGGCCTCTACGTCCAGGTGTAGGGATTACAGTTTTGTATTACTATGCCTGAATTTAGACAGTACTGAGTATCAGACTCAAAGCTTTGTGCATGGTAGGAAATTACTACAGCCTGAGAAACGTTTACCAGACTCATAGTAACTTGTATAGTTCAGTGATATTAATCACATTTCACATCGTTTTGCAACTGTTGTCACTCTGTCTAGGGCCTTTCATCTTTCCAAACTCAAGCTCTATACTCATCAAACCCTGGATTCTCTTATCCTCTGGAAAGTACTCTTCTACTTCAGGTGTCTATGAATTTGGATACCTCAGATAGCTCATATAGGCAGGATTATACATCTTACTAGAGCATTAATAGAAGACAAAAAAGACAAGTATCCTTCTAGAAAACTCATAATTCAGAAAGTACACAGGTAAAATTAGCTTCAAGGTTAATCTATGTTGTAGGACAAACAATAGCTCTTTGTATGCTTCTGCTGTATTTTGTTAATATATTCATTCATCAATAACCACTTGGGACACTACATTCTATATTGAGGTAGAATTAATAGGGACTTTGTTGTAACATTTTTTAACAGAAGCCACTCTCACTCTTAGTACCTCATCACCCAGAGAAAATGGGAAGGGACTTTAGGTAGAAGGCTATCATCAAACTCGGGATCATGGATGAGAGAGCAAAGCAAACAATGAATTAATTATTTTGTTTCAGTGGGAGTAAAAATGTTACACCACTTAGTTTAGAAAGGCTTAGTATGTGCTAAATATGACAGGGTGCAAGCTAGATTGAAACACATGGCAGATCCCTTCCTGGAACATAACATAGATGGAAGGACAAAAAGTTTGCAATAATCAGGTACATATGACACTGTGACATGTTTTTGAAGAGATCAGTAGAAGCCGTGAGGTGATCTGCACTGAGAATCAACCCAACATAAATTTGGAGGGAGGAGTCAAAGGCCATGCCAAAGAATCAAAAAAGGCTGGAGTTGCATTTTAGCAGAAAGAACCTTTCAGAAAGAAAGATAAACCATGGCAAAGGTGATGGCTTAGGAGTCATAAGGAGAAGGAAGAAAGTAGGGAAATACACATAAGCTACAGTGTCAATTAAGACAGTGTTAAAGGTAGGCAAGGTGATCTCTAAGTACCTTCTTTGTTCCAAACTGTAATCAGTATCCACATGTCAACACGTCAAGCAGAACATGCATCCCTCACCATCTTGAATTTTGATAATGCTTATCTTTCTAGAGAGCCAAGGAATGTACCTCATTTATACCGGAATCATCCCATCCTGTGGGATTCTAACGGCTTGTCATAGAAAGTGAATCCCTGGTAAATCAAAAGAAAAGAGAACACTTTTTAAAAAAGGCCTTCCTCTATAGGTTCGCCTGGTTTAGCATTAAGGAGAATAAGGCATCTTGTGTGCAGCATCACCTGAAACTTGACAGAAGTGCAACTTATAGGGCCTCAACCCAGAAGCCGGTCAATTCAGAAAAGTGAGGGAACCCCAATCATCAAATTATCCACTAGCCATTCAAGTTCTAAAGCAACACTCTGGGTACCACTGTGTTTGAACATCTAGTGGAAATGTACTTGCTTTTCTGGAAAAATTGGGACTAAAGGATGTTTGCTTTACCACATGCCCCTAAACATACTGAGGGTGATACTGAAATCTACTAAACACAGGATGGAGGAGAATGAGGGCTGATGTCCCGAAGTGGCTGCTATGTGGTGAACCCAGCCTAGGACAGAGTCAAGGGACATGGAGAACTAGAAGGGAGGCTTTGATAGTAGACTCAACAAAACTGAGAACAGCCCATAACCCTACAACTAAATGCAAAGAAAGGGAAGAAGGAAGGAATAAAAGGAAGGAGAAGAGAAGGGATGGTCACGAAGGGAAGTGGAGACTTATGAGATGGCTCAGTGGGTAAAGGTGCTTGCATCCAAGCTGGACAGCCTGAGTTCCCTCCTTGAAACTCACATGATAGAAGGACAGAACTGACTCCCACAGTTGTCACAGGACTACCAAATGTTCTCTCTGTTTCTATGTCTTTGTCTCCTTCTTCCCCTGTGTTCCCTCTTCTACCTCTCTGTCCTCTTCCTCTCCTTTCTCCCTTGCAGCATTATAGAGGGAAGAATCTGGTGACATGCTGATGGGTGAGATGGCCTCAAGGCCATGAGAACAGGAGAGCTGACTCCTTGGGTTAGCCAGCCAGGGCAGTGCTGGAGAGCTCACCTTGGTAGTGGAGGCACAAGGACAGCTGGTAGGCTAAACAACTCAGCTACCACCCAGGCCCGCATCCAGGGTTTTGAGTTGGTACACCCCCAAATCTACTCCATCTATGAACTGGTGGAGCATGTGAAAGGACTGATCAGATTTTGCAGATCCAAACTTGCAGGCTATCTGTAACAAAGGGCAACAACAGGATATCTGAAAGGAGTCCTGGTGAGGAACTAGTATTGATAGTGTAGCAGAAGCCCAGAAACCTCGAAACAGACCAGTGACTCGCTGCAATGGACATTTGCAAGTAAAGATGTGTGGACAAATGGATATATTGTGTGGCACTCTGAGACACACTACAGCGTTCACAACACAATGTTTTTACTTATTTTTTTATACTATCTTATTTCCTTTTCTTTTGTGGGGGGGGTT
Source organism: Mus minutoides (assembly GCA_902729485.2). Classification (NCBI taxonomy): domain Eukaryota; kingdom Metazoa; phylum Chordata; class Mammalia; order Rodentia; family Muridae; genus Mus; species Mus minutoides. The sequence continues at coordinate 341,309 of LR750406.1, read as the reverse complement.
GCAGGGGTGGAGGTCAGATGTCAAGGGTTGTGGTGATGAGTGGGATTGGGTTGCAAAATGTGAAATTCACAAAGAATCTATACGAAGTTTAAAAAATTCTGTAAAGGCTAATTTGAGAGAGAGAGAGAGAGAGAGAGAGAGAGAGAGAGAGAGAGAGATTGAGACAGAGTGAAAGAGAAAGAGAGAGACAGAGAGAGACAGAGACACAGAGAGGGAGCATTCTATATGTTTTGTGATACCAGAGAAAGCAATGGTATTGACTGCCAGACTGCTAAGCACTTCTGAATCGTCAATGTTTAAGCTGCTTCAAACCTATGGCAATTATTACTAAAAGCAAATGAGATCTCCTCTTCTTTTCTTCCTCATGTATAGCTGATATATCACACTGGATTGAGTAATGGCAGCTGAGACAGCGATCCACCCTTGGGCTACTAGCTGAGTGTCTCCAGTAGATAGATAAGTTATTCTTCACAAATTTCTTCTCCTTAATGTCTTCTTTGTGTCTGGAACTTTGCCCTTCTTATAAAAGCCAAGTGCCAGCACAAACATTCTAATGCCAACAGAAGAACGTTGAATATGACACTAGATTTTGTTTCTTTTAAAAAGCAAAGTAAATATAGATTCTAAATATTTTCCTGTTTACTTTGTATAATCCAACTGGGCCAAAAGGGTGGGCACAAATTGTATCATAAATCATCAACATTAATTAGGCTGTTGGCAGTATAATTATAGAAACACTACACTGTGAAATGCAAGCAGGGAAAAAAAAATCGCATTTGGTCAGCACCCAAGACCAAATTATTTTCTTTAATTTATAAAAATAGGAAATGCATTTTGAAACCTCTGATTCTTCTCTCAGATTTTTGCTACTTATCTTATGGATTTAGTTTTGAGGGATAGGATTTGCTTATTTACTTATTCTTGCTGAATAAATTCAGGCCCTCAGTGGATTGAACTTAATCGAGTGAGTCAATAAATCCTAATGACAAGCTCATAAGAAAGTATTGTGCTGATAGTTTCAGTCACTCACCACATGGGTCTGATCATCTTTGAACCTTCCAGTTTTATATGAGAACTGACACATGACTTTTGCAAAGCAACATAGATACTCTATGTATCCGCTAATCCTACAGAACAGCGCGTTTCCCCAAAGAGGACAAGATTTCCTTTTGACTCTGCTTTTTTCTTTCCCTGCTCTGCTTCTCACCTCCTTTGCCAGTCCTAAGCCTACTCCTCCTTTAGGGGGTCAAAGGTCATACATACTGTGAAAAACATCTACTCCAGTACACTATGGCTCATGATATCTGCTGAACTCTTATAAATTCACATATATGGTTTATCATTACAACTACCGACGTTATTTATTCAATACACGTTTTATTGTATTTGTCATTTGTAAAGCAGGAGAGTTATAAAACAACTTCAGTAATTTTATTCACAGGACTGTGAACTTCACAAAACAGGGAAACTTCTTCCTTGACAGTGAAAAGAAATTCAGAAAAAGTTTAAAGTAGAGGTCATTAACAATTCAAGGGCCAGCCACTATTAAGTCCTTGTTTTCACTCTGAGCAAACACTTCACTACTGCCAATATATTTAATGTTTAGGATAATCGTTTAAAAACTTTTAAAATTAATTTTATTTTTTTATAGTCTAGACTTTCTTCTTTCCCAGAGTTCCTTATTTTATTCCTCCCCTTCCCAGCTCCAAGAGTATGTGCCCCCCAAGCCTCCTCATTCCCTGGGGCTTCAAGTCTTCTCCCACTAAGGCCAGACCAGGCAGTCCTCTGCTGTTTATGTTTCAGGGGCCTTGGACCAGCTCTTGGATGCTGCCTGCTTGGTGGCTCAGTGTCTGAGAGATCTCAGGGGTCCAGGTTAGTTGTGACTGCTGGTCTTCCTATTGGTTCACCCTCCTCAGCATCTTCCAGTTTTTCTCTAATTCAACAACAGGGGTCCCTGACATCAGTCCAATGGTTGGGTGCAAGTATCTGTGTCTGTCTCAGTCAGCTGCTTGTTGGGCCTCTCAGAGGACAGCCATGTTAGGCTCCTGTCTGTAAGCATACCATAACATCAGTAATAATGTCAGGCCTTGGAGATGGATCCCAAGTTGGGCCTGTCATGTGACCTCCTTTCCCTCAATCTCTTCTCCATTTTTGTCCCTGTAATTCTTTTAGACAGGAACAATACTTTGCAGCAGATAGAATTCCATCTAACTCACCTTTAATACATCTAAGACATCCAAAGTTAATTAGTTTCTCAAGGTTACCACCCACTAAGAAGGAAAGCTAAGGTTTGATACCCCCAATCTTGTATTATTCTAAAGGCCATAGAAGCATCTCTCCCTACAGGTATGATTTATGATGAAAGCACAGGGGCAGATGGATAGAAATGTAGAATAATGACTAATAATTATTCACATCAGAACAGTGTTTTACCATTTGCATAATATTTTACCATCAATGGGTGCTTCTAGTTATATTAAACAAGCTCTTCATTTCTCATTGATAGATATCACAAATAAAATACAAATGAACTGAAGGAAAGCCCATATAATATTTAATATATAATGGTAACAAACACCTGTTTTTGATCAACATTTTGATATGTATTACCTGACTTTCTCTCACTGTGTGTGTGTGTGTGTGTGTGTGTGAGTGTATGCTCACACACACACACACACACACACACACATATATATATATATATATATATGTATATATATATATATATATATATGATGCTCTGCACAATATTTATTTAATACTTTATCAATAAATATCAAAGGCTCTTTTATGTCCACAATCATACTACATTTTGAAATTGTGCTGTGAATCAACTTGTAGGTATTTCAATGGGTTTTGATTTCTGTTTGTTTTATTAATTAGTTAATTAATTATTTTTTTACACTCCATATTTTATTCCCATCCACCCTCTGACTGTTCCACAAATCATAGTTCCTCCCCACCCTCTCTCTCCATGTGGATGTCCCCAAGACCCACCCCACTTGACCTCTAAACTTCCTGAGGCCTCCAATCCCTTGAGGGTTAGGTGCATCATCTCTGAATGAAGACAGACCTGAAAGTCCTCTACTATATGTGTGTTGGGGGCCTCAGATCAGCTGGTATACACTATCTGTTTGGTGGTCCAGTGTTTGAGAGATCTTAGGGGTCCAGATTAATTGAGACTGTTGGTCCTCCTACAAGATTGTCCTAATTCAACAACAGGGTTCAGCCGCTTCTGTCCATAGGTTGGGTGCAAACATCTGCATCTGACTCTTTCAGCTGTTGTTGGGTCTTTCAGAGGGAAGTCATACTAGGCCCCTTTCTGTGAGCTCTCCATAGCCTCAGTAGTAGTGTCAGGAATTGGGGCCTCCCCTTGAGCTGGATCCCACTTTGGCCCAGTCACTGGACCCTCTTTTCCTCAGGCTCCTCTCCATTTCCATCCCTGTAATTCTTTCAGACATAAACAATTATGGGTCAGAGTTGTGACTATGGGATGGCAACTCATTCCTCTCTTGATGCCCTGTCTTCCTGCTGGAGATGGGCTCTACAAGTTCCCTATCCCCACTGTAGAGCATTTCATCTAAGGTCCCTTCCTTTGAGTCCTGAGAGGCTCTCACCTCCCAGGTCTCTGGTCCTCCCAACCTCCCATCTCCTAAGGTTGCCTGTTTCCATTCTTACTGCTGGCCCTCGGGGCTTCAGTCCTTTTCCCTCACCCAATCCCAGATCAGGTCCCCCCTGCACTTCCTCCCACACACCCATCCACTTTTTCTTCTCAGGTCCTTCCCTCCCTCCCTCCCTCCCTCCCTCCCTCCCTCCCTCCCTCCCTCCCCACTTGTGATTGCTTTATTCTCCCTCCCAAGTGGGACTGAAGCATCCTTATTTGGGCACTTCAACTTGTTGATTTTTTTGAGTTCTGTCAAATGTTTCTTAGATATTCTGTACTTTTTTTTTTTGCTAACATCCACTTATTAGTGAGTACATACCATGCATGTCCTTTTGGATCTGAGTAACCTCACTCAGGATGATATTTTCTAGTTCCATCCACTTGCCTGCAAAACTCAGGATGTCCTTGTTCTTAATAGCTGAGTAGTACTCCATTGTGCAAATGAACCGCATTTTCTGTATCCATTCTTCTGTTGTGGGACATCTGGGTTGTTTTCAGTTTCTGGCTATCACAAATAAGGCTGCTCTGAACATGGTGGAACATGTGCCCCTGTGGCATGGTGGGGCATCTTTCTTTTGAGTATATATCCAAGAGTGCTATAGCTGGGTCTTCAGGTAGATCTATTTCACTTTTCTGAGGAGCCTTGAGACTGATTTCCAGCATGGTTTTACCAGTTTGCAATCCTACCAGCAATGGAGGAGTGTCCCTCTTTCTCCACATCCTCTTCAACCTGCTTGTTAAGTGTGGTTTTGATCTTAGCCTTTCTGATTGGTAAGAGGTAAATTCTCAGGGTCATTTTGATTTGCATTTCTCTGATCAGTAAGAACTTTGAATACTTCTTTAAGTACTTCTCAGCCATTTGATATTTCTTAGTTGTAAAATTTCTATCCCATATTTGATTGAATTGTTTGGTATGTTTGGTGATTATCTCCTTGAGTTATTTATAAATTTTGGATATTTGTCCACTATGTGATTTGGGGTTAGTGAAGATTTTTTTTCCCAATCTGTAGGTTGCCATTTGTCTTATCAATTATGCCCTTTGCCTTACAGAAGCTTTCCAGTTTTATGAGGTTTCATTTACCAATTCTTGATCTTAGAGCATGAGCCATTGGGGTTCTGCTAAGGAAATGTTCTCCTGAGTTCAAGGCTTTTTCCCACTTTCTCTTCCATTAGGTTCAGTGTATCTAGTAATATGTTATGGTCCTTGATCTACTTGGATTTGAGCTGTGTGCAAGGTGAAAAATTTGGGTCTATTTTCATTTTTCTACATAAAGATAGTCAGTTAGACTAGCACCATTTATTGAAAATGCTTTCTTTTTTCCATTGTATATTTAGAATCAACAAAACCAGAAGCTGGTTCTTTGAGAGAATCAACAAGTTAGATAAACTCCTAGCCAAACTAACTAAAGGGCCAAGCGGCCATATTCAAATTAACAAAATCAGAAATGGAAAGGGAGAGATAACAGAAAATGGAGGCAATTAAAAAAAAAATCTTCAGATTCTACTATAAAATCCTGTAGTCAACAAAACTGGAAAATCAAGATGAAATATATGGTTTTCCAGACATAGCACATACCAAAGTTAAATCAAGAGCAGGTAAATGATTTAAACAGGCCCATATTGTCCAAGAAAACAGAAAAAGTCATTTAAAAGCCCCCAATGAAAAAAAAAAAAAGCCCAGGGCCAGATAGATTTAGTGCAGAATTCTACCAGACATTCAAAGAAGGCCTGATATCAATTTTCCTCAAACTATTCAATAAAATAGAAAGAGAAGGACCACTGCCTACCTCATTCTATGAAGCCATAATTACCCAGCTACATAAACCAAACAAGAACCCAACCAAAAAAAAAAAAGAGAGAACTTCAGACCTCACTTATGAATATAGATTCAAAAATACTCAATAAAATTCTTGAAAAAATGAATCTAAGAACATATCAAAACAATCATTCACCATGGTCAAGTAGGCTTCATCCCAGGGATGCAAGATTGGTTTAATATATGAAAATCCATTAAGGTAATCCACTATATACTCAGAGAAAAATATCACATGGTCATCCCCTTAGATGCAGCACAAGTATTTGACAAAATACAACACCCCTTCATATTAAAAGTGTTGGAGAGATCAGTAATGAAATGGTCCATACCTAAACATAATAAAAGCAATTTACTACAAACCAATAGACAATATCAAATTAGATGGAGACATAATTGAAGCAATTCCACTGAAATCAGGGACAAGACAAGGATGCCCACTCTCCCATCTATTCAAGACAGTACTTGAAGTGCTAGCTAGAACAATAGGACAACAAAAAGAGATCAAAGGGATACAAATAGGCAAAGAAGAAATAAAGGTATCACTATTTGCAGATGACATGCATAGTATACATAAGTGACTCCCCCAAATTCTACCAGAGAACTTCTCCAGCTGATAAACAACTTTAACAAAGTGGTTGGATATAAAATTAACTCAAATAAATCAGTAGCCTTCCTTTATACAAATGATAAACAGGCTGAGAAAGAAATTAGGGAAACAATTCCCTTCACAATAGTCACAAACAAAAAAATATCTTGGCGCAACTCTAACCAAACAAGTGAAAGACCTGTATGACAGTAACTTCAAGTCTCTCAAGAATGAAATTGAAGAAGATCTCAGAAAGTGGAGAGAACTCCCATGCTCATGGATTGGCAGAATTAACACAGTAAAAATGGCCATCCTACCATAGGCAATCTATAGACTCTATGCAATCCCCATCAAAATCTCAACACAATTCTTCAAAGACATGGAAAGAGCAATTCTCAAATTCATTTGGAAAGGAAAAAAAACCCAGAATAGTGAAAACAATTCCTAACAATAAAAGAACATCTGGGGTATCACCATCCCTAACCTCAAGCTTTACTGCAGAGCAATAGTGATAAAAACTCCATGGTATTGGTACAGAGACAGACATGTTGATTAACGGAATAGAATTTAAGACCCAGAAGTAAAACCACTTGGATCTTGATCTTTGACAAAGAAGCCAAAAATATATAATGGGTTTTGCTTTCATATAAACATGAATGTTAATTTTTCTCCCAAGAGAATAACAGCTGGACCACATACTACTTATCATCTGAGCCTTCTTTAGCTCATTTGCATACACTTTTGCTACTATAACATTAAGAACATAATAGTCTAAATTAGACCTTCTCACTACATTCTTTCTTCAGTTAGGGCAGACTCCATATAGTTTTCTGCCTTAGTCTCCTTTGTAGGCCAGAGGATAAATAGTCTATGCATCTCTCCTTGTTGGCTCGTGCACAAGGTTCTTTTTGACTTGTACATATTTCAACAACTTTATTGACTTAACTGACTTTATATTTTCTGATTTAATTCAGTACATATTATTAGCCACACGGCAATTTTTGTTTTATTGAACAGGTGCTCAAAAATAGATTTGTATACAAAAGTCAGTTACTCAAGATTGTGAAACTATCATTGTCAGAGAACTTGGTATCTATTAATTTGTATCTGTATGTGGTTATCTTTGTGTCCATGACAACTACTCTGATATTACAGTCATTAGAGATAACTCAACTACTCACAATGATTTTGGGACCTCAGAATTCATCTTCCTTTCACATTAAGTAACATCTTTATTTCCAGTGATGTCTGGAATGTCTTGCAGAAGTCATTGTGCCCCTCTGCAAATTATTTTGGGTTGTAATTTAATATCTTATATCACAATATAAGATGGCATTATCTTAGATCACAATATAATATTGTGATATAATATTATGATATAATATCTTATATCACAATATAAGATGGCACAATAATAGATGGCATCTTCTTTGCTACAAAACAAATTAGCATAATCCCAATAGATGAAAACGACATGTGTAATTGTATCATAATTTCTGTGCATCAAGAATTTAAGCATGACCTGAAAAAAATCATGTGCCAAGTTGCAATCAAGATGTTTGCCAAAGCAAACATTCTTATTTGAGGCATGAATGAGGACATTTTTACTTTGAAGTGTCTTCACATTTTTTGGATGTGCTATATATGTATGTAGAGGTAGAATTCATAATGGCATGCTTCTTCAAACCCGGCAATGCATGTGAGTGGAGACACTAAACGGTAACTGCTTCCTCCAACAGTCATATAATGTAAAAATCATTAATATGACATTCACTTTAGTCAAACTTTATTGATTAGAAACAGGTTTCAGTACCCATCAAGTATTCCCAAGGGCAGGGGAGGATTCTAGGGCAAAAATTCCAAAGAGAACAAATTATGAGGCAAAAAAAAAAAATCTACTGAGAATAATCCTTTGTGATTCTATGTTCCACTCTGTGGGTTTTCAATTGTACCTGAGTTCTTGTTCACAAAGTGTAATGTGTGTTTGAAGAAACAGTCATAACCACATATTTCCTACAAGAAGAATTTCAAGAGTTTAATAAGCTTAATCTTGTATTGCCATTTGCATCTGAGATGGCATGTTTTATGCAAGATAAAATAATTTTCCTAAAGGCCCCATGCTTCTCCCTTGGTTTTAATAATATTTACTTTATTAGACAAAACAATGTGCACATATAATTTCAGTAAATTATACTTTCTAGTATGAGCTTCTATTGAGAGGGACTGAGTCACTGAGGTAGGCACTGAGGTAGGTGACATTTGGAAAGGATACTTTGTGTAACACAACATATTGACTTTTTTAACTTTCTGAACCTCTCCTACAAGATTAAAAACCACTTCTCTCATATTTCCTCTACACCTTACTTTGTTTTATCATCTTTGCCATCTGGTGAGACTGGAATTTACCAGATCAAAGCTCACTGCTCCCCTCCTCTTCCTCCTCCTCCTCTTCCCTCTCCTCTTTTTTCCTTCTACCTTCTTTCCTTCTCTTCTTTCTCCTTTTTCTTTCATCATTGTATCATGGTTTTCTTACATTTTATTGTAGTCAGCAGGAGGAAACTCAGTACTTTCACCACTTTGCTTAGAAGTCATCTCAGCTTAATATCCAAGATTATCATAGAATTTGGGTTTCCACAAAACTTCATGAAATAATTTTGCTTAGCTGTCTGCAATTACACAAAATTTATCCATCTTCCTCCAGATTCCAATATTTTCTTTTCTTCCATCTGAACCCGCACTGGCCACATCTCTCAGGACCCAACTGTCATTGTATAAGCATGTATAAATTTATTCTATAATTCTCCCCTATATTCACTCAGTCAATGCTGAATTCTAACCATTATCCTATATTTGAGTTTTTATTACTGGGGTGAACCTTTCATGAATAAAAACTCTTTATTATCTTTCTATGCTGTATACAAATTAGCACAAGTTCTGAGGCTTAAACAACAACTTTGTCCATCCCATGTTGTCCCTTGGTCAGCTTTCTCAACCTGTGGGCTACAACCCCTAGTGGTCAAAGAACATTTTCACTGGGCTCACCTAAGATCATCACAAGACAGAGATATTTATAACATGATTCATAACAGTAGCAAAAACAGTTATGAAGTAGCAATGAAATAATCTTATGGTTGGGTATCATCATAACCTGAAGAACTGTATTAAAGGATCACAGCATTAGGAAGGTTGAGAACTACTGCTCTAAGTTATTATTTGAGTTCTACTCATCAGGGTTCTATAAACTGGAGAGAGAGAGAGAGAGAGAGAGAGAGAGAGAGAGAGAGAGAGAGAGAGAGAGATAGTTCAATCTAACCTGGAGATATAGTTTATGGAACTCAAGTAAAACATATAAAGAGTTAATTCCATGTTAAATAGGTAGGATATTAAATATTAGCAAATATTCTTAAAATATCTGAAAAGATAACACTATGTCAAATAATCAGGCCACTAAGTATGGGTGAATATTTAACTGACAGTGCATGCAGACTGGTACCTTATGCCTTGCCTAAGTATGTGAGAAAGTCCAAGAAAACAAATTTCGTATTACTGTGTAAAAGATTCTGATTGTGGGAGTGATAAGTTATAGAAAATTATGGGACAAGTGATTTATAAAATTGACAAAATGTTTATATCAGGAACTTAAATTTGTGTAGGTTAGTAAGAGCAATAGATGTTCAGTAACAAATGGGAAAGAAGAATGAACACATCAGAAAGTAAGAAATGTAGATGGCTAGTTATATATATGTGGAAATATTGAGTTTCATAAAATTAGAAATGAAGCAACAATAGCATACCCACTTATTCCATTAATAAGATCCAATATATTCCATATTAGTATAGAGTTGGTAATTGGTCTCACTCTTGAAGTTGATAAGTTGGAATGGTTGTCCTCAGAATAGTACACTGATCTATAGATTAAAGCTTAGAAATTATAAATATAGTTTAATCTAGTAATTCCTCTTTCAGATGTTTATTGTAATGAAATAGCCATCAATGCCGAAAACATGCATACCCAGCAACTATCTTTAAAGTACTGTTCCAAAGAAGAAAGTATTTGAAAGGAGCCTGAACTTATCAGGAGGGAACTGTTGAAACAATTATGGGATATTATCATCATTAAAATATATTTAGGATGAATAGTTAATGATGTGGAGAAATACTATGATAGGTTAAAAAATTCAGGAAGCAAAATTGCTTTTGTTGGGAAACTGATACATCAAATAATTTATGTTTAGGATGAAATTCATGAAGGTACTGGTGATTATCATCAGGATTTGGAATTGTTACAGTCATGTAATGTTCTGAAACAAAGAGAAAATTGCCTTATTTTGGAGCTTTTTCAAAAAATTCCAGATTATTGTGCTTTTTATGTGTATGGTAAAACAAGATGCCAATATTGGGAAATACCATAGCCTGAAGTGGTATCAGTCAGAGAAACATTCTGGTAGAAATAGAGAAAAGAGGCCGACTTCAAGAAAATAATTATCTGTCATCTTGACCTCATGACTTCCAGAGCTGAACTTTAGAAGAAGTAGCATATAAGCAGTAAGAGTGCTTTTTATAAAGTAAGCTAAGAAAGTGTTCTGCTTTGTTTGTTTATTCACACTGAGAACACATAACCCAGGGCAGGAATAAGAAAACACATGTATTAATTATATGGATGGCCATATTGGCTTGGGTTAAAATCCTGTCTGAGGATCACAAACATTCAGATACCTTACTTGAAGTAATTTACAGGCAGAGAAGAGGATGTGTGCTCTGACTCATTGCCTGAGGAGTATGTGATGAGTGTTAATTATTTCAAAAGAAGCAGATATAAACAATTTTTCTATGTTCCATATACTATGTGATTTATGGATGCATGCATAAATAAATCAAGACATTAAATATTATAGGCATATATTTGCCTATCCAATTTATATTGGTAATAAGTTAATATTTATCCTGATTAAAAATAACAGAAGCAGATTAAAAATATTTGTTCAAAACTGGCTATCTCCTGTAACCAGGCAAGTTTTCCAAATGGAGAGGTTAAGACACCAACTCAAACAAAAATTTAGACCCAAAATTTGTCCTGATTACAAGATTTGCAGAAGTAAAAGGTGGAACAGAATTTGAGGAAAGAGTCAACCAATGACTGGCTCAGCTTGAGACTGATGCCATGAGAGGGAGCCCATCCTTAACATAATTAATGATATTCTGCTATACTTGCAGATAGGGGTATAGTATATCTGTCATCAGAGAAGCTCTATATAGCACCTGATGAAAACCGATGCAGAGACCCACAGTCAATCATTAGGCAGAGCTTGGGGAATCCTGTGGAAGGAAATGAAGGATTGAAGGAGCCAGAGGGGTCAAGTATACTAGAACACCTGCAGAATTAACTAACCTCAACCTATAGAGGCTCAAAGAGACTGAACTGCCAATCAGAGAGCATGCATAGGACAAACCTAGGTAATATGTGCATATATGTAACAGTTGTGCAATTTGGCATTCATGTGAGACTCCTAAATGGAAGCAAGGACTGTCTCTGACTACATTGCCTGCCCTTGAATCCCTTTCTTCTAATTGGGTTGCCTAGTCTAGCTTTAATAGAAGATGCTCCTGGTCTTGCTGCAACTTGATATGCCAAGGTTGGTCGATATGGTGGGGCTCCCCTTTTCTGAGGAGAAGGTGAGAAGGGGCAGATGAGGAGAGCAAGGTGAGAGCGAAGGATTAAGAAGAGAGGAGAGAGGTGAAGCTGCTATTTGGGTGTAAGTTAATTAACTAACTAATTAAAAATGAATACTATTTATTCTGTTCTTGTAGAATTACCTGATGCAGCCAAGTCTTATATAACTGGCTTTGCAGTAAAAAGAAGAAAGAAAGAAAATAAAAAGAAAGAAAGAAAGGAAGGAAGAAAGAAAGGAAGAAGGAAAGAAAGAATGAGAGAAAGAAAGAGAATGAGAGAGTGAGAGAGATCTCAACTATTTTTTAGGTGGAATGGAAGTTATGTGTGAGTTGCGTAAATTCAATGGAATATAAAGTCATTAAGGAAAAAGTAGGATTGGATGACTAAATAGAGTTCTGAAAATACTGGTAATTGACTTCATTTGCAGTTTTTTCCAATTATTTTATTTGCAACCTGGAGTGGCATTTTTGTGCTTCACATTAAAATTAAACACCCAAACATTTATTTTATGCTAATTTTCACTAAGAACTACACAAAGCATCCCATAAAGTGTGGTTGAAGCAGGCATTCAGCTCTTGGTGTGGTTGAAGCAGGCATTCAGCTCTTGGTGTGGTTGAAGCAGGCATTCAGCTCTTGGTTGAAGCAGGCATTCAGCTCTTGGTGTGGTTGAGGCAGGCATTCAGCTCTTGGTTGAAGCAGGCATTCAGCTCTTGGTGTGGTTGAAGCAGGCATTCAGCTCTTGGTGTGGTTGAAGCAGGCATTCAGCTCTTGGTGTGGTTGAAGCAGGCATTCAGCTCTTGGTCTGGAGACCAAAGTCAGCCTTTGGATTCATTGTGATGGCATTCCCAGCCTCCCTGTCTGGGCCTGCTTNATTTTATTTGCAACCTGGAGTGGCATTTTTGTGCTTCACATTAAAATTAAACACCCAAACATTTATTTTATGCTAATTTTCACTAAGAACTACACAAAGCATCCCATAAAGTGTGGTTGAAGCAGGCATTCAGCTCTTGGTGTGGTTGAAGCAGGCATTCAGCTCTTGGTGTGGTTGAAGCAGGCATTCAGCTCTTGGTGTGGTTGAGGCAGGCATTCAGCTCTTGGTTGAAGCAGGCATTCAGCTCTTGGTGTGGTTGAAGCAGGCATTCAGCTCTTGGTTGAAGCAGGCATTCAGCTCTTGGTGTGGTTGAAGCAGGCATTCAGCTCTTGGTCTGGAGACCAAAGTCAGCCTTTGGATTCACTGTGATGGCATTCCCAGCCTCCCTGTCTGGGCCTGCTTCCTTTTGAGCATCACACTCTAGTTACACAGTGTCTACCCTCAGGTCCTAGCCAAACTTATGTCCAAACTACTCATGGGAAGATCACAGTTTCCTCCTAGTTTTGAGTCTGTGAAATGACTTCCAGGTTAATATGCATTTTGCTGTGTGTTTTGGCTGGAGGGGAAGCCAGAGTCACTTGGCCAAGCCCAACATTAATGGAGTGTGCAAGTACTGTTCTCTCTTTGCCTTGGGGTGGTAGCTGGGTTTGGTTTCCATGTGCTTTTGTTGGCAAAATATTTCTCTCAGCTTTAGAGCAGAATTTTTGATCACCACTAACATGAAGCATAGTCAGATTGAAACTAAGGAAAGATAAAGAAAATGAAGACTCAGCAATTCCCTCCACCTAACTCCACATAGCTAAGGTCTTGCCTTGATTTAAAGTGGCTGCAGTTGGGATGGAGAGTCATGGTTTTTATCTCTTCGATTCCAATCTGTAGTGTCTAAAATGAATACTATAATAAACAATGCTGAAGTGTTCTTATAGTTATCAACTTTTTGGTGTTCTCTAGATTTTATTCTCTCCTTGAAAATGAATAAATCAAGCTTTCTTCCCTTGAAGAATACTAAAATTGAATATTCCAGAAAAATGTTCTAGAACAGGCCAGTTTAAAAAAAAAATCAATCACACCTTCTCTCTCCTTCCTTCTGCCTGTACAAAGAGAGAGGAACAGACATTGCTGTCAGTATTCTAATAGCAGACATTCTAACAAAAACCTGTGGGATTTCTTAGATGGATAAATCTTATGTATGATTGCTCTTAGAAGGATGTAGTAATATTTATATATTATAGAATAATGAGTAAGTTTGTGATTGAAGAATTTCCTATGTAATGGGTGGAAAATATTAGCTTAGCATTACAATAAATGGAGATAGTGTGTATGAGTGTGTGGCATTGCTTGGCTAAGTGGGAGTGTGAAATAATGTGTGTGCTACAGAGGGAACTTATGAGTGAGTGAGACAGAGAATGAGGGTGCACACAAGAGTGTGAGTTAGTGCACATGAGTGTGAGAATTTGTGATTGTGTCAGTAATAGTGAGCTTGATGTGAGAAAGTGAACATGTACGTGAGTGTGTCAAAGTGTAAGAGATAGTGTGCATGAGATGAGAATATGTGTGCATGCATGCATGTGTGTGTTGTGTGTGTGTGAGAGAGAGACAGAGATACAGAGACAGAGGCACACACACACACACATACACACACACACACACACACACACACAGAGAGAGAGAGAAAGAGAGAGAGAGAGAGAGAGAGAGAGAGAGAGAGAGAGAGAGAGAGAGAGAGAGAGAGAGATGTGGTTGTCCAGGAAGATCAGGCAATAAACCAGGATTAATACTGGTCTCATGGGTGGATAACAGTTTAAGTCCTAAATACTCTAGAGAGAACACGTCTTTCTATGTCCAAGAAAGTAGACAGTTGCCCCTGAATATTGAAAAGCCTGTGGGAGAGGTGATGGGTCAGACGGAGGAGATTTTGGGAAGCTTCCTTCCTAAGTCACTAAAGCATTTTCCAGAAAGTTTTGAAGAAGGTGAATTTTGAGTGTTCATTTTGCAATGACTGTTGCTGCTACACATTTTTCTAAAATTTTTTTACCTTACCTCTGATGGTATAGTAATGATTATGATTTATAATCTTCAAAGCAGTACCCACTCTTTTATCTTCCTCTCAGGGTATGGTCAACATGTGTGATGTCTGTCTGAGTCTCTCAGTGGGTAATCTGGAATATGTTTGCTTCCACACCCCCTTCTCTGCACCTTATGTTCAGAATCTGTCTGATGACAGGCTGATGAGGGAGGTTTCTTTCATGAGACTGATTAGAACAGTGAACAGTCAGAAAAAAGAAAACATTTTCCTTGCTGAGTTTTCCCATATGATGAAGGCCCACAATGAACCACGTTTCCTTTCACTGTTTGTGTATGAGAAAAGAGAAACTTTCATAGACACATGCGAAATATGGCAAATAGTTTTTAGAAAGTTTTATGTTTTCATATTAATTGGGAACAACATTCTCATAGTATTAACATTTTACCACTTTCCCGTTACAACATCACTCATAAAAGCGAGACATTTATTTATATATTTCTTATATTTTGTGAAATGTTATAATTTGTGAGTATGTGAGCTTGTGTTTTATATATGTTACATAACTGGCACTGGGGAAAAAGTGGGGTTGATGTTTTCCCTCAAAGAAATATATAAAAATATAAATGTTTGTGCAAGAATTTAGTAGATCTGAAAGTTTATTTTTCATATTCTGCTTTGGTTATGTGATGACTCCTTTAGAGTAAAGTGTGACCCTTTCCTTCCCACTATTCTAAATTCAGTTTATACTACTAAACATTAGTTTCTTTTCCATTCCTATGACGTATTGGGCTCCATTTATAAGAGACAGGGCATATGTTTCCAAATTGCCATTATCAAAGAATGTTAGAGAAACACCATGGTGAATTACACTGGCTAATCTTGGATGTCTTTGATATTTTGTCTGAATAAGAATAGCCTTTAATGGCCAGATCCTTTCAACACTGGTATAGAGTATGGGGTCAACGATTCGGAGTGTTGAATGATCTCCATCCCTCACTTAGCAACACCGTATAACACAATGTGCACGTACGGTCGACCCAACGGAGAGGACTCTGTGTTACCTTAGTGATCTTTTCCACCCTAGTTTAAACTAATACCACTACAATTGTTACCGATGTTTTACAATTGACGGTTAACACATCGACTCTTCTGGCACTATCTATTTCAAACTACAATCATGCCCTTGCAAGGTAAATATTATGAAGGGGAATGTACAATTATTCTGTATGAAGACTTTGTAAGAAGATTTTGCTAAAGGTTTTCTGGAGGAAAAAGAAGCTAAGTGAAAAGTTCTATATGCTTATTCACTAGAAGAATATAGAAAGAGGATATATTTGGTATACAATTATGTAAATAACCCTTAGGAAGGAAATGAATGAATCAGTCTATACAAATATCACAGCATGTGTTAGATTCTCTGGAAAATAATAATGGATTTAGGCATGTAGTCAAGATCCAGGCCATGTGAAGTCTCTGTCTCTTGCACATTTATGAAAAATAGCTATTCACATTTGTCATTGCATATTGTCATACTTACATTTTAATTGTCAAACTGAAACAGTCTAGAATCACATGGAAAGAGGGAACCTCACTTGAAGAACTGCCTCAATCAGAGTGACCTGTGGCCATGTCTATGGAAGATTTTCTTGACTGATAATTGATGTGAGACAGTACAGTCCACTGTGGGTGGCAGCATTCCTAGGCACATAGGCCTGGGCTGTATAAGCAGGCTGATCATGAACCAGTGAGAGAGCGGTGTTCCTCTGTGTTTTCTGTCTTCAGGTTTTCGCTGTGACTTCCTGTTTGGATTTCAACAATAGATTGTGATAGGAAAGTGTAAACTGAAACAAGCTTCTTCCCTCAAGTTGCTTTTAGTCAGAATATTTGAACACAGAAACAGACAACAAACTAGAACGCACACACACACACACACACACACACACACACACACACACACAGTTTCAGATATATCATTTTTGCATCAGAGAACCTAGACTGATGCTTTCCTTGATTATCAGGAACTCATTCAAGGGGTTTGGGATGGGCAGTAAATTTAGAATTATGTTTTCTGGTAAGGTTCTAGTATATTGTTTAAATAAATTAAAATTAGAACGTTAGGTTTAACCTTATATAAATATCTCACAATACCTGACAGCATAGACTCTAGCCATTTAAAAGTTAATTTCTTCCTTTATCATTCTCACCTCTGTCTTTCTTCTCTCAAATTTTCATTCCTCTCACTGTCCTTCTCCTAAGCACACATTTATTACTGTTCACCCTAAATGTACATGAACTTACCAGTGTCTCCTTTGTGTTAGAGTCTACATGCTCTCTCTTTTACTCCATATTTTTTGACTACAAAATTATTTTATAATCATGAGAAGTGCCTGCTCAGGAAACATGTTGATGATAAGAATTCAAGTAATTATTAGTCATCATTTGATCATGTATTGGAAAATTTTATAGTTTTCTAATTGCTTATTCATAAAATACATGTTTCTTATATTTAATTGGTGATTATACCATAAATACAATCCAATCTGCATACTACATAATGTTTCTGTTGTGTTAGCACTAATTGATTTTGTTGTATTTTGCAGTTCTTGATTAATTATATACAAGTCAAGGAGAAACATGATCTCATTGTTTATGGAGATAGCTCATCATACAGCTGATTCCCTAATTATCTATTTGTTATAGTCTTGGCCTTTGAAGTTTTCTTTTTGGTGTGTTAGTCAAGATGTTTTGTTTGTAGACTATAAAGTCCTGTGTGGAACAGGATGCCATGGAAGGGATTTTAGCTTCCTCATTTAAAGAATTGAACGAGTACTAGTCTGACAGGCTATGCAGATAAAATATTTTTTATATATCAATTAATTTTTTTACTTTACATCCCAGCCACACTTTTTCTTCTCTTCTCTCCTCCCAGTTCACCCCACAATCTCCCTTCCCCCACCATGTACTCCTTCTCCTTTTTTCTTCAGAAAAAAGGGGAATCTTCCCCTGGATGTCAACCAATCTCGGCATATAAAGTTGCTGTAATACTAGGTACATCTTCTATTGAAGCTAGACTAGGCAGCCCAGTTAGGTCAAAGGGTTCCAAAGGCAGGCAGCAGGGTCATCGAGAGTCCCTGCTCCCCCATTAGGAGTCCCCACATGAAGTACAAGCTACAAAATTGTTACATAAGTGCAGAGTCTAGGTCAGTACCATCCATGCTCTGTGAGCCACGAGGAGCCCAGATTAGTTAATTCTATAGGTTTTCTTGTGGTGTTCTTGATCCATGTGGTTCCTACCATCCTTCCTTTCCCTCATCCACAGGATTCCCCAAGCTCTGCCTAATGATTGGCTGTGGGTCTCGGCATCAGTTTCCATCAGTTTCTGGGTGACGCCTCTCTGATGACAGTTCTGGTAGGCTCCTATCTGCAAGTATAGCAGAATATTGTTAATAGTGTCAAGGGTGGTCTCTCTTATGGCATGGGTCTGAAGCTGGGCCAGTCATTGGTTGGCCATTCCTTCAAATTCTTCTCCATCTTTATCACTGTATATCTTATAGGCAGAAAAAAATGTAGGTTGAAGGTTTTGTGGCTTGGTTAGTTTTCCATCCCTCCATTGGATATCTTGTCTGTTTATAGGTGATGGCTATTTCAGACGTCAAGTCTCCCATTGCTAGGAGTCTTAGCTAGGGCAACCCTCATAAATTCCTGTGATTTTCCCTGGGGACATGTGCTGGCTATGGGTTACTCAACATATTTTCAGTTTCTTTTGTTTGAAAGACTCTTACATTATGAATACTCATCATGTTAATGCAGAAATTAGGTATCTTCACAACTATCTTTATTGCTGAGTTACATTACCAGAGATGATTTACTTCCCTGCAAATGAGTAGAATGGTAAAATATCGCACCCAGAATCAAGCTTTGTGTTAGCACAGTGACAGAGTTCTTATAGAGCTTTGCTTCCAGTTTGAAGAATCTTTGTTGAAGAGGCATTGCTGCGGCCCAGCACAGGAAACCACGGTAGTTTTGTTAGATGAACTCTAACAGGATATAATTAAGTCTGATTCTTGGCTACATAACTTCCAATTTTACTGCCATTCCTTCTAATTTCACTTCAATTGACCTTGCTCCCCTGCCAGCTTACATTTCCCTGTGTAGTCCAAGTCACGCTTTCAAACTGAAAATCTGATAATACCACTTCCCTAATCAAATCTCATCCTGGCACTTCTCTGGCTTGAGTCAAGACTCCTAAGGAATGAGTTTCCTATGGTTGCCATGACAAATTGCCACAAGTCTAGATGGTCTTAAACAAATAAAATGTATTATCTCCAAATTCTGGATGCTTTGTGTCTGAGCTAAGGTGTGAACAGGGGCATGCTCTTTCTAAAATCTCTAGGGGAATATTGTTTCTCCTGTATTCTCTGGTTTTTGCTGCTGCCCACTGTCTTTAGTAGGTCTTAGCTTATAGCAGTGTAATTGTAGCATATGCACTTCCTCTTTCATAGGACCCTCATTCTCTCTTTGTGTATTTTTCTGTCTTCACACGGTGCTGTTTTCATATAAGAAATCCAGTTAGAGTGAATGAGGACTGCTGAGACTCAAGATGACCTCAGTTTAAGTGGTGTACATCTACAAGAGCTTCTTTCCAAACAGAGCCACTTTAGCAAGTTTTAGAGACAAAAACGTCAGCATGCTTTTTGCGAGAACAAATTTCAACTCATAATAGTGCTCTGCAAGGTAGTTCTTCATAATGCTCTTGTATAATTTTCTGTCTTCCGTTAACTTTGTTCTCTATGTTCTCTGTCAGTCACTCTTGACCCTTGCCTTTGGCCTGTTTTGTGTGTTCCTTATGATTTCATGCTTCCTAACAAGCAGAATCTCGCTACCTGAATAAGTCCCCTGTGTTGACTCCTGTCCCCATGGTTACCAGTCTCATATATCCTTTCTTTATCTCTTTCAACATGCTACCCTCACTTAGGTTTCCTCTAAGCCCACAGATAACTCTACTTCTTCCACATTATGTTTACTTCTCTTGACAGAAACACCTCATGTTTCAGTAGTATTTTTCCTATATTTGTTATATACTACCATTGCCACATTTTGTTTTTATTATCTAGCACTATAGAGCCAGGTTATTGTTAGATTTTTTTTTTTAATCAGCAAATATCCTTTACACAGGTTCCTATTAAGAGTCTTACATTGCCAGTCTAAGAATGGTTTACATCACAGAAACTTTTCTTCAGCTTCTTACTGTTAACAGTTCCTAGGATAGCAGTCCAAAGGTCATCCATGACTTACATAAGTCCTCTGGCAAAGCAATGAAAATACAATTCTATCGAAGACATTTGCTCACTTCTTTTTGATTTATTACAGTTGTTGTTTTGTATTAGTTATTATAATAATGTTCTATTATTTTCTATATATCATAATCATTATGTATGTACAGAAATACCAATTCTGCAGATACAAACTACAAAATCTTGTGGAGCTCTTCAACAAGATACTTCAAACTGGAAGCAAATCTCTATGAGAACTCAGATTGTCTATCACTGTGCTAACACAAAGATTGCTTCTGGGTGTCGTATTTTATCATTTTACTCACTTGCCAGAGAAGTAAACCATCTATGGTAGTGTAACTTCACTTTGGCATGATGAGTATTCATGATGTAAGGGTCTTTCAAACAAAAGAAACTGAAAAAATGTTGAGTAATGAGAGCTGGAACATGCCCACAAGGACATGATACTTGTAGAGGATTTCTGACTATTTAGTTGAAATGGTTAGCACGCAGGACCAAGATTGCTGATCTCTACTCTATAGTCTACATGAATGACTCCCTCAGATATTTACAGACTTTCCCAAGAAGACAAAGGTACACGTGAGAGTTGATATAAAATTATTTAAAATCCATTATTGGATATTTTTTGTTTTCATCAGTGTATATGGATACATTTAATTTAAAATTTCAAAAGTACATACTGACTTTATTAATTTAATAATCTTTTATTATATGATGGCTCTTGCTCTTTACTTTCCATTCTCTTGAGAGAAATGCATTTTAGTGTTTTAATTTTTAACTCCTCCTGTTGGATTACATATTGCACAGAGAATCAAAAGAGAAAGAGACAATATAAGTTTATTTGAGAAAATATCATATTAGTTTTTTGGAAGCATTTGAATAATGTCATCATTTATAGTGCAGATAGTAACAAAGAGAGGCTCTTTGATGGCATAATTTGTCATAAAAATTGCTAAACATTGAAATCCTACAAAACAGCTTTTCATAATAATGCTGACTACAACTGATGCAATCCATCCAACTATACGTTCAACCTGTGTCTCAAGATATACTGACTTCACTAGATTAAAGTAGAATTGCACAATATACTGACATCTTTATCTATAACTTGAATTGCATGATATACTGACATCACTAGACATTGAATTGCATGAGTACAGAATATAACTCTTTACCACATTTTATTCAGTTGGTTAGTGAACCAACATTGGAGTATAGTGTTATGGCTGACCACAAATGTGCCCCAGAGGCTCATGTATTTGACCATGTGGACTCTGGTTAGTGACAGTGGTTGGAGAAGTTACAGAACCTTGAGATGGTGGAGTTTTGCTGGAGGAAGGAGCTGGCCTTTAGGTTTTACAGCTCTATTCAACGTCCTGTTTCCTCTCTCCTTCCTGATTTCCACATGCCAGTTTGTTTCCAGTCTCCCATGACCATACCTTCCCTGCTTGTTGCCATGTCTTTATACCATTAATGCAATAATATCTTAAAATTGTGAACCAGGTTAACTTCTTCCTACATTAAATTTCTACTGTCAGTTATTTTGTTGAAGTGAGACAAAAAGCAAATGATACAGAAATCAGTACTTAAAAATGGGGTTGTTGTGATAGACCTGGTCATATGGTTTTATGCCACTGGAACTGATTTTTGAGAGTTATGTAAAGGGTTTGGATCTATGAGATAGAATTGACTTACAATGTCTGGAGCAGAGCTTAGTGGGAAATTCTGGTTGGAGATTGGAAGACAAGAATGCCGAGAAAAACAGACAGTGACAGTCTAGCAATAGGGTATCAGAGCAGGAACAAGGACTCTGTTGGGACATTGGCTAGTGATATTATAGCAAACAATCTGGCTGCACTATTTGTCCATCTTGAGAATTTGAGTATGAGTGACTTCAACAGTAATGGACAGATTCATTTAGTGGAGGGAATTCCAAAATAGCATAGCGTCCAGGCCATGGCATGGCTACAATTTAGTACTCTAACCTAGTTCTAGAGTAGTAACCTAGTCAAAACCCATTGCCTAAAAATTTATTTACCAAGACATACAGGTATACATCAAATGTGACTTACAGAACTTAGACTCCATCTGAGGTGTCAGAAAAACTAGCAGCATTGACCATGGAACACTTATGTTGCAAGTATGAAAGATGTAGGAGTCTTTGGGGTGTTTACAACACAGTTCAAGAGAATTGCTAAGGCTAGGCGATATATTGAAGGGTTGGTGAACTTGAAAAGAAGTCTTTTAGAGGGCATGTTATGAAACTGTGAAGATGTATTCTAAGTTGTAATGTGGTCCTTGGGATATTAGAGATTCCAGGGCAATGGTTCATCTGGTGAAGAAGACTGAGGACATGAGGTTGAGTCTGTCTAAGAGACATGATATATCCTTCAAACCTCAAAGCTGAAGGAGTAGGGCAGCCCAGTGTTTTTAGAGCCCATAGAATTCTGTCATAATTCCTAGATATTGGACAAAGAACTGTAGCCTTTGCCAATTCTTACTTCTACCCCATACACTGTCAGTGTATATATATATATATATATATATATATATATATATATATATATATATATATATATACTCCTATTGATTTCTTTTGGTTTTGTAGAGTTTATTCAGTGTTATTCTGTATTGAAAGTATATAATTTAAAAAATTACAGTCAGTCACAGTCAAGAGGTTACCCTCTCAAAAGAGACTCTAGACTTTGGGCTTTTAAACAGTAATGGCATTGTTCAAAACAGTGTTCATAAAAATGTCTGAAGTTGAACTGAATTCAGTTTTCACTGAAAGATGGCTAGAAGCCTGTAAGAGACAGGGGCAAAATGAGGTTTGAGTGTGAAATACTCCCCAAAGGTTCATGTGTTTGGGTATTTGGTACCCTGCTGGCAGTGCTGTTTGGGATGCTATTTGGTTCATTCTCTGATTTCTGACTGCAGATGTTACAACATCAGCTGGCATTCTGATCTTGCCACCTTGCCTTTTCCACCTGCTACCATAGATCCTTACACCCAATTATGAAATCATCTCCTTACACTGTGAACCAGTGTATGCTCTTCCTCCTTCAAATTACTTTTTGTCAGGCATCTTGTCCCAGCAACAATTAAATTAACTAATATATGTTGTGATAAACATGAATTGTTCTTCATATATTTGGATCTCCCTGCTCCTTCCTAGGGGCTTCATGAATCTGCAGAACATGGCATATAATTCAGAGAGGCATAGGTTGAGTAGAAAAATTATATCTTGGATAAAGAACATATGAGATATAAATGCAACTTCATCTTATTCAGTCTTCAAAGGCAAGATGTATAGCTATTTGCCATCACACGGATTAACCCAGAGCACATTATATTATCTGAAATAAACCAGTCACAGAATGACAAATACTGTAGATGATCCCTTTATGTGAGGTTTCTAAAATAATCAAAGTCATAAAATCACAGAGTGGAATGGAGTAAAGGATGCCAGAAGCTGGAGGGAGGAGAGAGTGGGAAATTATTCCTTGGGTTATGCAAAGTGAGTAAATTCTAGACATCTGAGATATGAAATAGCCACACAGAACTCACAGTTAACAACACAGGATTGTGTGGTTTTAGGAAAGTTTGCAGATAGGCTTCATACGACATTTTTTACCAAAATAGCAGTAAACTTTGTGGTAATAATAAATCCTGTGCAACCATGGCTCGATGATAAGGTCCTAGGGCATATAATTATATACAGATCCATAATGATATCGATTAAATGCATGTAGTTTTGGTATACAAATTATACTTTAACAAAGCTTAAAACACTTATATATTAAACATTGCTGCATATAGCTCAAGCTTACTCTTGAAATCACATTATTTATTTGAGTAAGAAATTATATAACGGCTATAGAAAGGACTGGATTTACAAACCTCTTTATTTTTTTTTATGTGTTCTGCATGGTAATCAGTTGCCTTTTATGTATTCAAATATATTATTCTCCCACCAGAATGACAAAGGGATCCATACCACAAATCTTTAAAAACTTTTACCCTTGACATTATAAGCTGTAGCTTTTGACTCCTTCATCTTATTTGAGATGTATATTTACCTGGTGCTTTGAAGGCTTTCAAGTCATAAATCCAAGGGATTTGGTAACATGAGCCATGGGTCTATTTATGTCTGTAAGACCTAGCATCCAATCTCTCAGATACTTTATCACTATCAGGACTACTACCACTTCCAAAACCACCTTGGTTCTAGTTGCCTGCATTCTTACCCATCTTTTCTTATGTTTTTTGAGACAGGATTTCTCTGTGTTCTTTTCTTATGTTAATTGATTGCATCAGCGCTTTTCTGGCGTTTAAGTTTACTATTACTTTGGTAGTGAGCCATTTTGCAACTTCTGCCTTAGTTGTCTCATAGGCATGATTGTCTTCTCTCATTTGAGGGTAAAGATTAAATGACTAACAAGCTCTGAAACCCTTAGGTGAGTGTCATTTAAGAGAACACAATATATAAATAAAGATTTGCTGCCAGGTAACTCTGTCTATGCATTTTGTTAATGGTGTAACAAAATTATAATTTTAAAAGATGAGTCTTTAAGAAAAGAAGGTTGGTGTAATATGCTCTTCACAATCACTTTCACCTTACTTTGTTTTCTACTAAGCAATTTTGGGCATCTCACTGATACATGCAGACCAAGTCAGACAATACTTGATCAGTGATACAAACCTCCTGTATTTCTTATTTGGCCTTGCCTATTGGTGCAGTGGTTTGGAAATCCTGTATTTTCAACTTTAGAGCTATGAGCCCAGTCTGAAGCATGGAACAGTTACTTTTCCAATGAAAAGAGGCTAATGGACTTGATTAACATCTTTTTCACATTTGTTAGGCACAACAGATATTTATTTCAAGCTTTCTGTTTCTCGATTTGAATTTGTTTTCACCAATCCCTCAGTGTCTCTGCTAGCCTTTTATTCAGAAAGCATATAGGAAGTCTTATTTAATAGCAGATTTTTCTTTGAGAAGTCCACATTTCTTGGAAGAAAAAAAATACATTAGTGTTTACTCCATCACTAGAGTTTCCTGACAGTGGTCATAGGAATGGTTTATTTATACTTGACTGTTTTGTAAGGTCAACAGCAACAATAGTGACAGCAGAATGCTGGTCTCCAAAATGTAGTACATCATTGAGACAATTTCCAGTAGTAACTGCTCTGCCCTCGATAGCTAGAATCTAGGGATGTGAGAACCAAAGGACAGAAATAAACCTGGACTGTTCTGAGGGATCATCTCAGTTTGGATTCTGCCCTACAACTAAAGTCTCTTCTCCAAAAGAGTTCCCTTCTCCTCAAATGAAGCCTTTCCATTAGGAGACAGAAAAGTGGTAGATAGTTTGATAAATTCTAGGCTGGAGATTAACACTTGGTTTCTTGAGATTTGACATGGAGGTAGAAGAGCTGGGACAGAAATAACCTGCTGAGTTACTGAGCCATGTATCCTTTCCTGCCATGGGCCAAAGGGATCGCTCCTGTGACACTTACATGAGGAGGGAGATATATGTGTCCTAATTGGACTTGGCTTCACATTCGCTCTTTCATGGCCAGTGGTGTTGGAAAACAGGCAACAACCACTTCTGACAAACACAACTGAAAACTTAGCTCTTCATACATGTGTTCAAAAACTGCAGTTCTTATGTATGTTAAAATTTGAAAATAAAAGTAGGAATCGAATAAAGGCAAAGACAAATAAAATAAATCAGAACACTGAGGCCCAATGCCTCTTGATTCTGATTCTAAGTTTGGTGGTACACCACTTAGGCACTGCCTGTTCTTATCATATTTTCAGAACGAATGGAGATTTCCTCTTAGGAGAGAGTTTGCAGATCAATGCTGTTATCCCTTTCTGAAGTGATTTGTTTCAGAGTGGGCTCTGAAAAAGTTTTCCTTGGTATCTGATCATTCATTCACTGACAGGTTGATTTACACTCACAGAAAGTGAGGTAAAAGTAAAGATGAAAATAAAAGTTGGGCAATTGCTTATAGTTTAAATTCATGTTCAGAAACGTATAATCACCCAAAACTAGCTTACTTTGTTCCACAAACTTTTGATTTAAATGATGTCTTTGTTGTATTCAATAATTCTATTAATTAATCAGCCTATTTACATTCATAACATCTTTAATTTATTTAAAAATTAAATTTTGTGCAAAATTGTACATATTACTTCATCTACTCTTTGTATAAAATTTCAACATATTAAGCCGGGCGTGGTGGCGCACGCCTTTAATCCAAGCACTCGGGAGGCAGAGGCAGGCGGATTTCTGAGTTCCAGGCCAGACTGGTCTACAGAATGAGTTCCAGGACAGCCAGGGCTATACAGAGAAACTCTGTCTCGAAAAACCAAAAAAAATTTTTTTTCAACATATTATAAGGGGAAGTATAGGGTGTTCATGTAAAATGACATGGGTATGGTTTATTATTCATCATGAGCAGGTAAAGAAAGTGGTTAATTTTATTATGAGTTTTGTTTTTTTTAGTCCTTAAAGGGGGAATAACTATGATAAGAAGAACAAAACTCTAATACTCTAAAGAAACTGTGGCTTTTTGTTTTGCTTTCCTGGTTTGTGAAACATGGATAACAGTGTCCCCTTTGTGGAGTTATAAAGACTAAATTAATTAAAGAAAAATAGGCAAAGCCCTCAGGGCTCTCTCTGCTAATGGACACATTGTTCACTATGCACCAAGCACTAGCCAGCTACTTTGTCTACGTATTATTTCATCTACTTTTCATCTAATTCTCTGCACTATTATTGCTATTCACTTGGCATCTTTGAGTCCTAAGGAGATTAAGTCATTTGCTTAAAGTGACAGTAAGTGGTAAAAATCAGGTTTTTGGATCAGTCATTCTGGCACAACTCCATTACATCATTTTCCCTAAGGAACACCTGCTGAACAGTCTACAAACATTCAAGAATCTCACACGCTAATTAGCACAATAATGTTTGATGTGTTATAAACTGCTATACAAATATTAAATACTAAATGTCATGCACAGAAGAGGGAATAGAGCGGTTATTTTATACTTTAAATTCCCAAGTTCCCCTGCAAGCACTGTCAGTGATAAGCCAAGCTTTGGGAAGGTGACAACACACTCTTTGAAACTTAGCTTTGTACTTACTTGAAACACTTCCTTAATTTTATTCTTTGCATAATTGGGGGCTTTTGTAATTCTAGGAGGGTGCACAGGTCCCTGCCAAATGGATTGGTATACTGGGTAAGATCTTCAACCAGTAGGAATACCATGATTGGAAGGGAAGCTGAGGGC
The DNA here is from genome assembly GCA_902729485.2 of Mus minutoides. Taxonomy (NCBI): domain Eukaryota; kingdom Metazoa; phylum Chordata; class Mammalia; order Rodentia; family Muridae; genus Mus; species Mus minutoides. The sequence continues at coordinate 314,084 of LR750406.1, read as the reverse complement.
ATTCAGTGCTATAGACGAGGGTCATAGGAAGAAGTGCAGGAAGTCTGTGAATGTTGCAAGACTCTTTCCTGATGAAGTAGATGTGAAGGGCACAGAAATAAGAAGCATCCAGTACTGGAAAACTGAGTTCATCTACCTGTTTTGTGCATGGGTTGATACTATGAAGATACTTAAAGACTTATAAAATATTCCTGTGTGGTGAAGGCATAGGATTCTGAATGTCTGCTTGTTAAAATTTTACATACTTGCAGCATAGTCAACAAGTACAGGGAGATCAATTGACACAGTGTCCAGAGGGTGTGCTTAATGAATAACAAAATTGACTGATATTACTTCAGCAACTTTTCCTTGTGCTGGGAGAATTGTCTACCATTTCTGGAAGTCACAAGGAAATACCTTATGCTCAGATGCTGTCTTCTCAGTATGATATCATGACCTCCCAACTACTCCTTTTCAGATGTGAAACCCAATTGCAGAACCTTCCAAGCCTATTTGACATTAGCACTATCCTCTTTACTGCTGCCTTTTCAGTGGTGGTTCTGAAGAGCATCTCAATCCCATGATTCCATGAGAGTTCTGGTAGCATCTGCAGTATTGATGAGATATCTCCTTCCTCCCTTAGGACTGTGTTTGATGCTCACTGCAAGCTGACACCTTAATTGTCACCATTGACAGCAAAGGCTTGTGCTGTAAGATCAAGAATTGACAAATGGGACCTCATAAAGTTGCAAAGCTTCTGTAAGACAAAAGATATTGTCAACAGGACAAAAGGGCCTGGGAAAGGATCATTACCAATCCTAAATCAGATAGAGGACTGATATCCAATATATATAAAGAACTCAAGAAGGTGGACACCAGAAAATCAAATATCCCCATTAAAAAGTGGGGCACAGAGTTAAACAAAGAATTCTCAACTGAGGAATACCAAATGGCTGAGAAGCACTTGAAAAAATGCTCAACATCCTTAATCATCAGGGAAATGCAGATCAAAACAACCCTGAGATTNTCACAGTCAGCTATTAGATGGAACACAGGGTTCCCAAGGAAGAAGGAGCTAGAGAAAGTACCCAAGGAGCTGAAGGGGTCTTCAACCCTATAGGTGGAAGAATAACATGAACTAACTAGTACCCCTGAGCTCATGTCTCTAGCTGCATATATAGAAGAGGGTGGCCTAGTTGGCCATCAGTGGGAAGAGAGGCCCCTTGATTATGCAGACTTTATATGCCCCAATACAGGGGAACACAGGGGCCAATGGGTGTGAGCGGGTGGGTAGGGCTAGCAGGGCTGGGAGGGGGGAGGATACAGGGAACTTTCTGGATAACACTTGAAATGTAAATGAAGAAAATACCTAATAAAAGTTGAAAAAAAAATTGAAAAAAGAAAAAAAAAAGAAAAAGTAATTCTAGATATTTCAGATTCTGTAGCTGACCACCTTTTTGCTTTGGGTTTACCAGGATTGGTCTATGGCAGCTTTCTGGTAAGAAAAATATTGAGTGAAGGGTGGCTTTCTCTATCATTAATATCTTGACTTTATCTTTTCTTAACATGTTTCTTACAATACCTGCCAATGTTTCTTATAAAATACAGGCCTTTAATGTATCTCTTACTTTCTATTTCCAAATGCTGCTCAGTATCATTCATCAGCAGAGCTCAGTATGAAATGGAAGGGGAATATTCACACATACATATACAATTCCATTAGCAACTGAAGTAAATATCAAATTAAAAGACTTGACGTTTCTGTCCATTTCAGTATTTAAATATTTTATCCATGTTTAGTTCTTTTAGGGTCATTTTTTAAATAACCTGGACTGATAATAATTGTTATAGTTATTTTGTGCAATATAAAGTTGCTTTGTCGGTTTTTTTCCCTATAAGCCTTATGTACAAAAAAGGGTAAATTACCATGCTCACTCCTTCAAGTCATAGCACAGCTTACTGTTCTTTTGCATATGATCAAATAACTGATGGTTATTGGTGATATTTTAGAAACATGTTAGTGACTTCTTTGGCATTTGTTGAAAAATAGCACCAATTGATGAATTTCTTGGGTGCTGCTCAGTTTTAGATTTAAAGAGAGAATATAGCTATATCACACAGTTTATTAAATTGGTATTAATTTCAATCAATGAAGTATGTATTGTATTAAGTTATATAGAGACTAGTAAAGAGAAGACACCATGTTACAAGTCACTTAACAGACAAATATTTGCTACCGACTTTGTAGTCTGTCAACATGGCCTAACTGGTACATGTTAATTTGGGGAAGCTGTCCCAAAATATTGGTCTCTTTTTCTTTCATTAGCTTTTTCTTGCAGTAGTATTAATAAATATTAATTTGGTGACACTGGCAATAGAACCCAATAGAACTCAGAATGCTAAGCAAGATTTATATCCCTGAACTACATCCCAAGTCCTATTATACCATCTCTATGTTAGGCAATATAAAAAATAATGATTTTGATAATCATATTTTCATACATGCACTTCTCTTACCACTGTCCAATAAGTTTTACTCCTTCCTTCCTTCCTTCCTTCCTTCCTTCCTTCCTTCCTTCCTTCCTTCCTTCCTTCCTTCCTATAGTCCCACTTCTGCTTTATCGCAGTTTAGCTAAATATGGATTCCTATAGAAGAGAACCCAGCAGGATATTGCACTTCCTCCCATCACCTTCTGTTGTTCTCGGTCCTTTTTTCCAATCCATCCTTTCCTTCCCCCAAACATATTTCAACCCTCTTCTGACATGTTCCGTATGTATAGTAATCTTCCTTAATGAACATTTTTAGAATATATTTATGCAGCAAATGATATAAAAAGTCATCTGAATTAGCTTACATGCCATGTATTAACATAAGAATTTACCATAGAGTAAATTATCTATATAAAATTATATTATTATTGCATTATGCCTATAAGAAGTGGTTTACAGTATACAGGCTTAAGTCTCTTAACCCCAAGATATTTGAATTTATGTTCAAAAGCTAAACCTTTTTATTCCACTCAGCAGTGAATCTTCTAATACCACAATTTAGTGTTACCTCTCACAACAAGAAGACTCGTACGCACTTTTTTATTATTTTTATGATAGGAAATAATCTTTTCATATTTGGCTTTTGGCTTAGTCGCCTTCTATACAGATTTCTAATTCCAGCTTACCTAATGCTTTCTGCAGAAGGCTTTTTCTGACCAATTAATTTGTAACAGATAAGGTACTCTCCAGCACTGATTTATTTTTGTTTAATACACACACACACACACACACACACACACACACACACACACACACACGAATATAATTTCTCTATATAAACCTCAGACTTAGATATTTCTGTGAGTACTGTTTGGAATATCCCCACCACAGGTAACAGTTTAAACTCTAGACAAGATACAAGAAAATAATGAGGTGAAGATATTGGAGAACAAGGAAAAGACAAGTGAATCCCAGAGGAAACATCATCATTTGTAAGAAGGGATCAGAACAAGATATTTCTTTTATCTTCATGGATTTTTATCCTGAGGTAGGCTAAAGTCAGCAATGTACATTGTGGTCAAAACAACAGAATGCCATCTTTCTGGTCTGGTGAACAGAGAATACACTTGGAGGAAACCAACCGTGAAAAAGCATAGGCACTCCAGGGATGGAGAGAGGCAGAGTGGGAAGCAGAAATCATATGTAAAGGAACTGATTCAGTATGTGACTGGTCTCTGGTCCATGAAGAGCAGGGGAGATCCAAACTTCCCCTTCAAAAGAAATGAACTGCTATTCAAGAAGCAAAATTTACATATTGAATGCAAACAGTTCAATTTTTGTTGTTTTAATAATATACTATTTGTAGGTACATGGCAACATCAAGAAATGCTGAAAGATAAATTTTACAATGTTTGGGATATAATACAAAATTACTGATTCTTTGGAGACTCAGTATGGAAAGAAAAAAACTATTGAGTTAGATCTGTGGTAGGACAATACAGCCTTTAAAACATCTGCTAGGATTATACTCACAAATCCAAGGACCATAAAAGAGTAACACATCTGGGAAACCAAATGAAAATAAACGACTTTATAACTGAAACAGAGTAAACACCATAGAATTTCTTGACTAGGAATTACAACAGGATGGAGTCCATAATTCATCAATGTCCTGTAAGACAAGTAACAGAATATTAATGTATTATAAAAGGAAAAAGCTGTAAGGAGTCATTGCCTGGGAAAACCCAACGAAACCCAACATATTGTGTGTCCATGGCAAAGAAGAAAGCTTGAGGACACCAGACACAAGAGAATAATTACCTTTCATATACAACACATCAAAGTGAATCTATGACAAAAAGAATAAGAACAATGAAGTTTTATTTGTAACGCAAGGGAGAAGATTAATGTGGTCAGGAAATGGGAATACAAAGCTTACAGTCATGATACAAGTTTGAGTTAAGTACTAAAGAGGTATTTGGTAAGGCAGTAGATTTACAGTTAAAAATACTTCATTATTTTAAATTTGAATTTTATATGAAAAGAACACAAATCCTAAGTTCCTTTCCTACTGTCAGCTTCCTTCTGACCACAGTGTATGATTTTAAGAAGACAGGTGCTCAATGAATTTTACTTGAGTTATATTCTGTATATTTTTCAGGTCTATTGATTTAGTGCAAATGAATAGACAATGACCAAAATGGCTTAAAAATAAACAGAAAGATGAAATGGTGAATGCCCTCAGTGTCATGAACTAATGAAATTTAAATATTACATAATCTTTAAATTATACAAGAAATTGACAGACTTTGCATTTTTGGAACTTAGGTTGCTCTATATCACATTTATTATAAATCAAGAACTTAAAATACATGGTTTCAAAGCATGTATAAGAGTCATTAACTATAAGAATAATATAAAGTAAATATATTTCTCTCCTTCAGCTTTTTAAAACTTTTTTTAAAAAATTAGATATTTACTTTATTTACATTTCAAATGTTATCCCCTTTCCTGGTTTCCCCTCTGAAAAGCATATATCCCTTCCCTGCTTCCCCTGCTCACCAACTCACCAACACACCTTCCTGGCCCTGGTGTTCCCCTATACTGGGGCATAGAGCTTTCACAGGACCAAGGGCCTTTCCTCCCATTGATGACCCATTAGACCATCCTCTGCTACATATGCAGATAAGAGCATGAGTCCCACCATGTGTTTTCTTTGGTTGGTGCTTTAGTCCCAGGGAGCTCTGAGGGTACTGGATATTTCATATTGTTGTTCCTTCTATGGGGATGCTAATTCCTTCCCCTCCTTGGGTCCTTTCTCTAGCTCCTTCATTGGGGACCCTGTGCTCAGTCCAATGGATGGCTGTGAGTATTCACTTCTGTATTTGTCAGGCACTGGTGGAGCCTCTCTGGAGACAGCTTTAACAGGCTTCTATCAGCAATCACTTGTTGGCATCCACAAAAGTGTCTGAGTTTGGTGATTGTATATGGGATGGATCCCCAGGTGGGGCAATTCCTGGATGGTCATTCCTTCAGTCCCTGCTCCAAACTTTGTCTCTGTAACTCCTTCCATGAGTATTTTGTTCCCCCTTCTAAGAAGGATTGAAGTATCCACCATTTGGTCTTCCTTCTTCTTCAGTTTCATATGGTTTGTGAATTGTATCTTGGGTATTCCCAGCTTCTGGGCTAATATCCACTTATCAGTGAATACTATGTGTGTTCTTTTGTGATTGTATTACTTCACTCAGGATGATATGTTCTAGTTCCATCAATTTGCCTAAGAATTTTATTATTTTTAATAGCTGCATATACTCCATGTATAAATGTACCATGTTTTCTGTATCCATTACTCTGTGGAGGGACATCTGGTTTTTTCCAGTTCCTGGATATTATAAATAAGGCTGCTATGAAAATAGTGGAGCATGTGTCCTTATTACATGTTGGAGCATTTTCTGGGTATATGCCCAGGAGTGGTATAGTGGGTCCTCAGGTTGTACTATGTCCAGATTTCTGAGGAACCACCAACTGATTTCCAGAGTGGTTATACCAGCTTGCAATCTCACCAGCAATGGAGGAGTATACATGGGCACAGGGAAAAGTTTCCTGAATAGAACACCAATAACCTATGCTCTAAGATCAATAATTGAGAAATGGCACCTCATAAAATTACAAAGCTTCTTTATGGCAAAGGACACTGTCAGTAGGACAAAATGGCAACTAACAGATTAGGAAAGGATCTTTACCAATCCTACATCCTACAGAAGGCTAATATCCAACATATACAAAGAACTCAAGAAGTTAGACTCCAGAGAACCAAATAACCCTATTAAAAATGGGCTACAGAGATAAACAAAGAATTCTCAACTGAGGAATGGCTGAGAAACACCTAGAGAAATATTCAACATCCTTAGTCTTCAGGAAATTTCAAATCAAATAACAGTGAGATTCCACGTTACACCAGTCAGAATGGCTAAGATCAAAAACTCAGGTGACAACAGATGCTAGCAAGGATGTGGAGGAAGAGGAACACTCCTCCATTGTTGGTGGGATTGCAAGCTGGTACAACCCCTTCCACTTTTAAACAGAAACTGAACAGTGCAAACAAGATTATACAACCAGTCAGGTTATCATCATGAAACAATTCTTCAAACACATGAAGGACCTATACATATAGATGAAATATTATTTAGTAACTTTAGAGAACATTAAAACCTCTCAGCTCTGGAGAAACAAAGGAAGAAAATAATGTAATTCGTTCCAGATGAGATCTGGAACCCTAGAAGATGGGTAAATTAGTAACACTTCTAGAGTAAGGGCTAGCAAGCACTGTATCGCAGGCAACAGAATTAGTTTTCATTGAATGAATCACTGGGTGCAAGTATTCAGCCAGGAGGGAGTTATTAGGCTGGTCTCACAGAATGTAGACCAAGTTAGAGAAGCATGGAAGTAGAATGTCATTTGGGTAGAAAGAAACTAGAAATTAAACAAATATTGATGACCACTCCATGTCCTGGTAACCTGAAGGCTCATGTTCCTTTTTTTGTACAGATCACACTGGCTCTGCTTTAAGACACAGGAATTTTAATAGCAACCACAAATTCCATTATGGTTTTCTACTCAGAGAAATAAACACTTTCAGGTCCTCTTTAGTGGTTGAAGGTTATGCTGCTTCTGAGCTAAGATGAGGAGAGGAGAAGATGGGAAGGTAACACCATCACTTAGTTTAGTTCTTGGATCATTAGCTTAGACCCCTGCAACCATCTTTCACATCAGCACATACTTGTCCCCAGGTTAGTGAACTCTTCGGATTTTCATATGAATGCAGCAGAGTTACTAATTAAATACCATAAGGCTTCACTGATGGAGGGTTACACTTTAATGTGACATTTTAGAGGATAGAAAAGACAAGGACTAAGATAATTGTTCTCTGGCTAGTTAAATGTAAAACAGCCAAGGAAAGGACTATGATGCAGTGTCTGACTTTAATTATTTCCAGCCCAGCAGGTCTTTTAGGATGTCCTTTAGAACTGCCAGCACTATCCAACTGCTTGGGAAGCATTAGACATAGTTTTTTTCTTCATGAAATCTAGTTGAGATAGAACAAATGGAATACTTCTTTCTAAGAGTTAATTAAAGAAATTAATGAATTTCACTGAGTCTGTCTGTTGCATAAAAAACAGATATGAGTCTTGGGTACCTCCAATGATCACAGTGAGATTTAATGGGAGCGAGGAACACCACAACGTTTATAGCTGCCTGTAAAATAATAAACACTTAGTAAGTGTTTGCCACCACTGTCAGAATCATCATGATTTTTCCATTTAGCCTTATTTTAATGATACTGTCAATATTTTTAATGTTCTTATTTGAAGGCTGGGTTATCAACAAAAGTCTGGAGAAACAAAATTCCTCATTAATTGTATAAAAAAGGTTGTTATGGTTTTGTTTTTTTCCCCACCAATAGCCATAAGCATTTCCACAAACCAAGTGGGATTAAAGCTATAGGAATTAATTTTCTCATTATTTTGGAAACTAAGGTACAAAAACCAGGGTGAAGGTAGGGATAGCTCTTTCCTCTGATGAAGAATCTATGCCTCTCTACCTCCTTTTGATAGTTTCTGGAAATCTCTGGTTGTAGTTTCTGGAAATCTCTGGTTGTTCTTGGTTGTAGGGTATATGAACTCCATTTTTTATAACATTTTCTCTTCTGTTTTTTCTTAACTTATGCATCTCCTAAGGACATATGTGGTTGGTATAAAGATATAGCTGGTCGATACAAAATTATATTATCTAGAAACCTGTTAATTACTTCTGCGAAGACTGTTCAATGAAAGGTCACACACATGGATTCTGGACATGCACTTCTCTTTAGAGAACATCAATTCAAATTATGTACCTGAGCCAAACAAGTCCTGTCTGTGGCCATGAGTTAAGTCTTTCTTAAAAGATGCTAATGTTGAAAAAAATCCTATAATATAATATAATATAATATAATATAATATAATATAATATAATATAATAATATATCTATAACTATTCTAGAAATGAGGAGAGAAAATCAGCCTGTGTTTTTAAATTATATAATCAACTGTGAAATCTTGGAGCTTTGCCTATTACCTTTGCCATAATATGCAAAAGATATACTTAATACAACCTAAAACATTAATGTAACATATATATCAAAGACATCTTTGTTTCCATGTCTTATTTGGGAAGCCTATTTTTCAGTCATTTAGGATTGAGGTATCTGAGAAAGCAAAATAATTCTATAATAAGTAAATAATAAACTTACACTGTGAAAAAAAGAGCAAATGTTGAGACAGAAGGTTGTTATTTAGAACAGGATTTTCTTAAATTTGCAGTCTTCCTCCTTCTTTTTTCCAAGAGCTGGATTTAGAGTCCTGTACATCAAGCGGGATATATATTTCTTTTGGCTATACTAGAGATAATATTCAGGGCCTTGGACATACTAAGAAAATTCTCTGCCACTGAGTTATAGCACAGGCCTTGTCAAGAATGTGTTATAGAAAGCATTCATTAAATCAAGATAGCAGGCAGATAAGTCAAGCTAAATAATTAGGGGAGAAGGGAGGGGGGAGAGAGAGACAGAGAGAGACAGAGAGACAGAGAGAGATAGACAGAGAGAGAGATAGAGAGACAGAGAGACAGACAGACAGACAGACAGACAGACAGACACACACACACACAGACACAGACACAGACACAGACACAGACACACAAACACAGAGAGAACACAATAGGAATAACCAGGATCTTGAACCCATTGAACCCTAAGGCAATACTGCCTATTATTTTTTAATTCCATGAGACAGATATAATATGCATGAATACATGTGTATTATATGTATTGATGTGTGTGTCTGTGTATGTGTGTGTGAGAATGCATTTTGCCAAGTTTTCTTTAAGGGAGTTTTCTGTTATGAGTGCTTAAAAGAATACTGAATTATTCCTTTCTCAATATCCTCGCCAGCATCTGCTGTCACCTGAATTTCTGATCCTAGCCATTCTGACTGGTGTGAGATAGAATCTCAGGGTTGTTTTGATTTGCATTTCCCTGATGACTAAGGATTTTGAACCATTTTTCAAGTGCTTCTCAGCCCTTTGGTATTCCTCAGTTGAGAATTCTTTGTTTAGCTCTGTACCCCACTTTTTAATGGAGCTATTTGAATTTATGGAGCTCAACTTCTTGAACTCTTTGTATATATTGGATAATAGTCCCCTATCAGATTTAGTATTGGTAAAAATTCTTTCCCAACCTGTTGGTGGCCTTTTTGTCTTATTGACAGTATCTTTTGCCCTACAGAAGCTTTGCAATTTTATGAGGTTCCATTTGTCGATTCTTGATCTTACAGCACAGGCCATTGTTGTTCTGTTTAGGAATTTTCCCCCTGTGCCCATATCGTCAAGGGTTTTCCCCACTTTCTCTATAAATTTCAGTGTCTCTGGTTTTATGTGGAGTTCTTTGATCCACTTAGACTTGAGCTTTGTACAAAGAAATAAGAATGGATCAATTCCCATTCTTCTACATGATAACCGCCAGTTGTGCCAGCACCATTTGTTGAAAATGCTGTCTTTTTTCCACTGGATGGTTTTAGCTTCCTTGTCAAAGATCAGGTGACCATAGGAGTGTGGGTTCATTTCTGGGTCGGTAATTCTATTCCACTGATCTACCTGTCTGTTGCTGTACCAATACCATGTAGTTTTTATCACAATTGCTCTGTAGTATAGCATGAGGTCAGGCATGGTGATTCTCCCAGAGGTTCTTTTATTGTTGAGAATAGTTTTTGCTATCCTAGGTTTTTTGTTATTCTAGATGAATTTGCAAATTGCCCTTTCTAACTCAGTGAAAAATTGAGTTGGAATTTTGATGCGGATTGCATTGAATCTGTCCATTGCTAGTGGGATTGCAAGCAGGTACAACCACTCTGGAAATCACTCTGGCAGTTCCTCAGAAAACTAGACATAGTACTACCGGTAGATCCAGCAATACCTTTCCTGGGCATATACCCAGAAGATGTTCCAACTGGTAATAAGGACACATGCTCCACTATGTTCATAGTGGCCCTATGTATAATAACCCAGATGTCCCTCAACAGAAGAATGGATACAGAAAATGTGATACATTTACACAATGGAGTACTACTCAGCTATTAAAAACAATGAATTTATGAAATTCAAATGGATGTATCTAGAGGATATCATCCTGAGTGAGGTAACCTAATCACAAAAGAAGTCACTTGATATGAACTCAATGATAAGTGGATATTAGCCCAGAAACCTAGAATACCCACAATACAACTTCCAAAACACAAGAAAGTCAAGAAGGAAGACCAACGTGTGGATACTTCATTCCTCCCTAGAACAGGGAATAAAATATCCATGGAAGGAGTTGCAAAGACAAAGTTTGGAGCTAAGATGAAAGAATGGACTATCCACACACTGCCCCACCTGGGGGTCCATCCCATAATCAGCCACCAAATGCAGACACTACTGCATATGCCAGCAAGATTTTGCTGAAAGGACCCTGATATAGCTGTCTCCTGTGAGGCTTTGCCAATGCCTGGCAAATACAGAAGTGGATGCTCACAGTCATCTATAAGATGAAACACAGGGCCCCCAATGGAGGAGCTAGAGAAAGTACCCAAGGAGCTGAAGGTCTGCAACCCTATAGGTGGAACAACAATATGAACTAATCAGAACCCCCAGAGCTCGTGTCTCTAGCTGCATATGTAGCAGAAGATGGCCTAGTTGGTCATCATTGGGAATAGAGGCCCCTTGGTCTAGCAAACTTTATATGCCCCAATACAGGGGAATGCCAGGGCCAAGAAGTGGGAGTGAGTGGGGAGGGGAGCAAGGTGGGGGAGGATATAGGGGAATTTCGGGATATCATTTGAAATGTAAATTAAGAAAATATCTAATAAAAATTTTTTAAAAAGAATACTCAATTATAAAACTATGAATGTTAGTAGACTGTAATTCCTTCTGCCATCAGATCTTCATTGCACATGGAAGAGTGGCTACTGGGCAAGGCCTCTCTGATTTCTGTTTCCTTCCTTGAAATTGATTTTGGAGAAGACTTTTGATTCCATTGCATTATATTGACATTTTATGCTTAACTACCTCCTCTCTGGAATTCTTTAAAATTTTTGAGTCCTTGTATGGAATCCCTTTGACTGTATTTTAATGTAGAGACTCTCAAAGCATCCTGTGAGGTTAAAGTAGATCATCCTCATTCATAGGTAAGAAAATGAAGCTGAAAAGCTCATCTTGCCAAATGCTTTGCAGCTATCAAGTGCTTGTGTTAGGCAGTGCATATCTTCCTCATTGCAGTATCCCAGGGGATTATCTGAAGCTTCGCCTGTAGAAAAAAGATTACTCAAAGTGTGTTCATTAATGATTAACATTAGCATCACTGGAGTGGGGGCTAGCTGCCCCTTTAGGAACATGAACTGTGAAACTCTATTGGAAACACTGAATCAGACTCTGAAAGTTGGACTCTAAACTTTCAATAACTCTGATTTAGTAATATTTGAGGATCACTGGGTTGAAAAAAACACTAAAGACACTGAACACAGGTGGGAGCAGTGTGTGTGTTTGTGTGTGTGTGTATGAGAGAGAGAGAGAGAGAGAGAGAGAGAGAGAGAGAGAGAGAAAGAGAGAGATGTGATATGATTTTAAACAGTAGAGTAGTAGAGAATATCTAAATCTTTTATTCTCCTTTGTGTGAGTTCAGCTGTTGCTAGTTTGGTCTTTTTGGTACATGGAGTTTAGGACCCTCTTGTAGTACTCATAATATTAGCTCAGACACAAAGAAAACAGTAACTTTTTAATATTTCATAGCATATGGAACTTCCATTGCATCTTGTACTCATGATCCTGAGTGGTGTTACTGGTATCTCTCAGTCTCAGCATGTACTTAAAGTACCAACTTGCCAGTTAAAAAAAAATCATCTTTTCACACCATTTAGCCCATTGCTTACCTAATGGCACATATAATGTGGTGAAATTGCCACCTGGTGGTTGAGATGTGGGACCTTTCCCAGGAGCATAATTACACAGGCTGTTATTTAATATTTTAACTGTACCTACTCCAAAGGCATGCTTGTCGAGTTAGTTAATGTTATGACAAGCTATTGATTGGAACTGAGATTTTTGACACTTTTAAAATGCCAGAAAAGTGAGTTAGTTACTAGATTTTGGAGGAAAAGCCAGGCACTTGACTTTAGAGAAGTATTTATTTTAGATACAGGCACATAACAGAATAAAATGTTATTGAAGGATGAAAAAAAAAGAGCTCAAAAATTGAAAACATTTGATACATTTATATTAAAAATGATGTAAATTGATGTTATACTTTACAGATATGATATTCCATGTGGAAAATATATGTATGAAGCTAAATGTTTCATTTTAACAACATTAAAATATGCATTTCTAGGAATTATCAGGATGATTTTAGTCTTTTCTATACAGTAATTCCCTATGGAGATTTAAAATATGTCAGTCATGAAAGAATACATTTTGGCTCAAAAATAATATATATATGCCAATGACTAACAAAACCAACAACAAAGGTGTATCTCTGCTTCACTCTGAATGTCCAGTGAATTTGGTAGACAACGGTACTCCACAGAGCAGCTATTCTATGAAACACATGCTTGCTACCAGTTGCTCTAACAATTGGACATGAGAGAAGGAAGGATCTGGAATGTCCTCTAGATACGCCCTACCTCCCCACCCTCTCCAGCTTCAGATTTCCATTCATTCTCTTGGCCCTTTGGTCCTGTCTTCTGTCTCTCCCCACCCCTGATCCTGAACCCACCCCATTTCCTCCGCCCCACATCTGCTTCCTAGAACTATTTTATTTTCCTAAGTCAGATTCAATCATTATTACTTTAACATTCCTTGCTTGTTTGGTTTCTTTGGGGATGTAGATAGTAGTGCAGGTATCCTGTACTTTATTGCTAATATCTACTTATTAGTAAGTGCATACCATGCATGCCCTTTTGCGTCTTGGTTGCCTCGCTCAGCATTATTAAGTTCCATCCATTTGCCTGCAAAAATTCATGATGTCTTTTTTTAATGGCTAAATAGTATTCCACTGTGTAGATGTAACATAGTTTGTTTATTCATTTTTCAGTTGATGGGCATCTAGATTGTTTCCAGGTTTTGGCTATTACAAATAAAGCTGCTACGAACATATTTGAGCAAGTGTCCCTGTGGGTGATCTTTTCGCTCTATGCCTACCAGTGATATAGCTGGGTCTTGAGGTAGAATTACTCTCATTTTTTCTGAGAAACTACCAAATTTATTTGCAAAGTTGTTTTATAAGTTTGTACTCCCACCAGCAATTGAGAAGTGTTCCCCTTGCCCACATCCTTACCAACCTGTGCTATCACTTCGATCTTCGTGATCAGGATTGTCTTGATTGGCATTTCCTTGATGACTAAGGATATTGAATATTTCTTTAAATGCTTCTTGGCTATTTGAGAATCCCCTGCTGAAAATTCTTTGCTTAGCTCTGTACCCCATTTTTAATTGGGTTATTTGGGTTGTTGGTGTATAGCGATTTGAGTTCTTTATAAATTTTGGATATTAGTTCTCTGTCAGATATAGAGTTGGTGAAGATAATTTCCCAATCTTTAGGCTCCTGTTTTATCCTAGTGACAGTGTCCTTTGCTTTTCAAAAGCTTTTCAGTTTCATGATGTACCATTAATTCATTGTTGATCTTAGCGCCTGTGCCATCGATACTCTGTTCAGGAAGTTGTCTCCTGTACCAATTAGTTCAAGGCTATTCCCCACTTACTAGATTTAGTATATCTGGTTTTGTGTTGAGGTCTTTGATATATTTGGACTTGAATTTTGTGCAGGGTGATGGATATGAATCTATTTGTGTTCTCCTATGTGTAGACTTGCACTTAGACTAGCATTATTTGTTGAAGATGTTTTCCTTTTGCCATTGTATAATTTTGCCTTCTTTGTGAAAAATTAAGTGTGCATAGGCGTGTAGGTTTAATTAATAGTCTTTGATTCTATTCCATTGATCAACCTGCCTGTTCCTACACCATTTCACCATTACTCTGTATTACAGCTTGCGGTCAGAGAGGTGATTCCTCCAGAAATTCTTTTATTGTTCAGGATTGTTTTAGAAATCCTCAGTTTTTTTGTTTGCTTTTTTTTTTTCCATATGAAGTAGAGAATTGTTCTTTCAAGGTGTGTAAAGAATTGTTTTGGATTTTTAAGGAAATTGCATTGAATCTGTAGTTTGCTTTTAGTAGGATGGCCATTTTTTACTACTTTTATCTTACTGATTCAGGAACATGGGGGATCTTTCCATCTTTTGATATCTTCTTCAATTTACTTCCTCAGGATTTGTGGCTATTGCCCTATAGGTCTTTTACCTGTTTGGCTATAGATGCACCAAGATATTTTATATTATCTGAGGCTATTTTAAATGGTGGTGTTTCCCTAATTTCTTTCTCAGCCTGTTTATCATTTGTATAAAGGAAGGTCACTGAGGATTTTTTGAGTTAATTTTTTTATTCAGTCAGTTTGCTGAAGGTGTTTATAAGTTGTAGGTATTCTCTGGTAGAATTTTTGGAGTTGCTTATATACTCTCATATCATCTACAAATAATCATACTTTAACTTTTTCCTTTCCAATTTGTATCCCCTCGATCAGCTGACATAAAAAGATGAGGAGTCACAGCTGTAAGGTCCAGAAATCACTTTAAACAAAAAAATGGAAGAGAACATTTCCAAGCTAAAGAAAGAGATGCCTATAAACATACTAGAAGCTTCCAGAACACTAATTAGGATGAACCAGAAAGGAAAATCATCCTGACACATAATAGTCAAAACACAAAATCTACAAAACAGAGAAAGAATATTAAAAGTGGCAAGGGGAAAAGGCTAGGTAACATACAATTTCAGATTGATCAGAATTACAGTGGAATTCTCAACAGAGATTCCAAAAATCTAGAAGGGCTTGGACAGATACCTTGTAATCTCTAAAATACTGCAGATGTCTACCTTCCTCTTTTCTTGACTGTGGATGTAATATGACTAGCTGTTTCAAGTTCCTGCTACCATAATGTCTCCTCAATGATGAACTATAACCTGCAACTGGAAGTGAACTCGTTTCTCCCCTAGGTTGCTTTTTTGTGTGGAGGTAGTTAATCAGAGTATTAGAAACGGTTTCTATCATTTTACCTGAACAGCTATACATTATTGGATGCGTCTACTGCAAAATTCATAGCCTAATTTCAAAATACAGACTATAGTCTTCAGTAGTAAAAATATACTAAAACAAAACATTTTAATTATAAAATTATTTTCTTTTTCTATAAGGACGCTAGGACTCTAGAACTTTCTCTTAGACTTGATACTCATGAATCATTCCTTCAAAATTCTGACCTTTGTAGGAGTGAGACATTCTTTTGCAAGGAGTTTTGAGTGTAGGTTTAATTAATAGTCTTTGATTCTATTCCATTGACCGACCTGTCTGTTCCTATACCATTTCACCATTACTCTGTAGTACAGCTTAGCACAAATATAATTTGAGTAATTGCAGGCCTTTCAAATTTTCTTACAGATAATGCTCAGGTTTTGACAATGCCCATTCCACCTCTTTCTCCTCCAACCTTCTGAGCCAGATCTGCCTGGCAAAGAGGTGTTTGTTATTAAATCCCCCACCCATCATATGTGGAAGGGAGAAAATGGACATGGAGCTGGTATCGTTCGGACATGTGTGTTTCTTTTGCTTGATGAGAGAGGTCTAGTTCCATAGAGACACAGGACTGTTGGAAAGAGTTCAACAGAAAAGGAAGAAAATGAGGTGTGTGATAGGGTAGATGCATAGAGTTCTTAAGGACTGTCAGAGGCCAAGTATACAATTAAGTCAAGTAAATGAGAAGATGACAGGAGAAAATAGTTTCCCAGAGGTGTGTGATGGGTATGAACTCCTAGAAAAAAAAGGCAAAAAAAGAGGAGCAGGTTTCAGCCAGTCTAGCTGGAAGCAATTCACAAGAAGCACCAATCAGCCAACCCCCAAGCATTTATTGTTGACACTGTTCATTTTGTAATTAGTTATTTTTATTACCCACAACATTTCCTGGATGATTTTTCTTCATCCCACAACCCTTTACCTGTGTGTATCTTATTTGTACCAAACGTTTATAAATTACTGCATGGCAGGTACTACAGCTACCCGTCTTTGTCTTTCTCTCAGGGAAGAGATGACATGGTTCTGACATTAGTTCTGCTGTTCACTAATGGTGTGTGGTGAGAGATATGACTTGACTTTCCTAAATTGCAATTTTCTCTACAAAATGAGACAAGTAATACCTGTGCTGTAGCATTTTAGAAAGGTTTAGTGCTATGTAAAATTCCCAATTCAGTTATTATCTTCCTTGTTCACAGTGGGTAATCAATCATATTAGATAGTAAGTATGATACAGTAATAGTATAGATTAGTATAATGTATAGCACGCAATATTATACACATGTAGTTTACATATATACTGTATATGTTGAAATAAAATATATAAATACAATAAAATATGGAGTTTCTTGTATTATAAGCTTTCGTAACTTGCTAAAAATTACAAATATTAATATACTTTATATTTCATCTGTGTATTTAATCTACACACAGAAACACTCTGTGTGGGGAAGTCCTGTGTCAATTTACCAGACCTGTACTCTAACCTCATGGTCTGAGATTTAGCTGTGTGTTCATCCATGTGAAGTTCCTTTGTGTGAGAAAACCAACAGGATTGTCCATAGCTAGACTAGGTCAAGTTGATCAAACAGGCCACAGGGAGCTACTTTTCTTTAATGCAGAAGGGAACAAGGAGCTATGTTGATGTGACCTAATGTAGATTTTTCATTTCCAAGTGTGATTGCTACAAATTCCTTCCTAATTGATTGCTGCATCTGAATGCAGAGAGAACAATGAGCTGTCAGTAACTCCATCTAAGCTCTTCCCAGACTGACCTGAGCACCACTTTTCTCAGTGTGTTCTTTCTGTTCTGGGAAGAGAATGAAGTTGAGAGAGGGAGGGTAGGTAGCTAGCTGGTTTGCATGCAGTGCAGGCAGGCAGATCAATCAGGCTCATGTGAGTGTCTTAATCAGAGTCCTGGGGTTCACTGCAGTGGTGGCTGAGCTTTTCCTCCTTGCCAGTGGCATTCTCTGTTTAGAGACACTATTGATTGCTTCTGTCCCCTTGCCTTCCAGGAGAGTTTCCAGCCACAAGGAGATGTCAGGAGAAGGGCAAGGAGAGGAGTGCTTTTTTAAAGGTGCGTGGGATTTGGAGCAAGACTTTAATTCGCTAAGCAGCAGATGCACTACCACTCAGTACAGACTCTTTAAACAGGTGATGAGAGGAGATATATGATCAGGAGTGCTGAGCCAAGGATGCTAGCAGAAGGGTGGGGGAGAGTGATTCAATGAGTGGATCAGAAGTGGATTTGGTTTAGACAAGAAGTCAGCAGGCAAGAGCTCTGAGTGGGGTCATGCTGAGTACATTAATTCTGCCTTGAAGGCACAGAAGTTACTGGTTAAAGTATTTTTTCCCCTAGGGAAATGTAAAATCTAGAAATCAAGCAAGAACCACGAATATAATGAATCTATGGGCAGCTTCTGTATAGAAATCAGTTTTTTTTTTCACCAATAAACACTGGCGAATAAGCAAAACCATCCTTAGAAGCAGATCCATTGTAGAGGAAATCTAAACTATTTCCAACACATGGATTTATGGGTGAAAGATATAGAACTTAATTATTCTTGATTTAGAGTTTCCTATGAGGATGAAAAATTGAATACAATCAAGCCAGCTTTTCTTCAAGCCAGGGGAATGATGCTGGGGGCAAGACACAGTAGCAGACTGTGGCAAACCATTTGAGATTATAAATGAAGAGGTAACATAATTTTGTGCATCGAATAATCATAGTAAAAGAAGAGATGATTCTTTACTGTCTTATTGTTTTAAGTTCAGAATATATATATATATATATATATATATATATATATATATATATATATATATATATATCCCCACAATTAAACCTCAGAGGCAGAGGCCCTTAAACAAAAAGCAGCGAGAGAAATGAAAAAGGATTATCAATGTAGACAAGAATGAGTTCTAAATTATAGATCAATTGTGTAGTACTTATTGATTGGAGTTAGTTATTTTAGAGTTAGTTTTCAAATAGGTATTATTGGAATAATATGTGTGTGGGCTATTTTATTTCCTATCTCACAAGTCAGCATTTATGCTAGAAAGGTTGGTTCCTTTCAGGCATGCCAAGAAGTTCAAGTAACCCCTCATTCTTTCTTACCTGTTGAGTGAGGTAGGCATCTCACTGTTGCTTTCATTGTTTTAATCTTGTCCATCGGCACATTTGACTGAGCCTTCTCAGGTGAATCCCATTTACTGTTATAATTCTGTCATCTATACATCATAGGTCCTAAAAGAAAACACAGAAAAATTTTCCCAACCAATAAAGAGAGGCAAACGCACTCATTCCTTTAAGATGCTAACAAATCTTATATGGAGTGTCCTCAGACCTGATATGGCACATTATTTAATGGTTCCCAAAGATGTTATTAGGTCTTACACGCTGAGACTTATGAGTATTTGTGACAAAGGAGATATGATAGATTTGATTTAGCTAAAGATCTTGGTGGGGGAATTGCAGGATTACTTTGAATTACCTTGGTGAGATTTAGATGCCAGCACAAATTTGTCCTTAGAAGAGGTGAATGAAAGAATTGTTCTAGATGCAGGCGATGTGAACATTGTTGTAGGTTGAATTCTGATGATCCCTCATTGGGTCAGATTTCAAATGTTTGGTCCCTGGCAATGGAGTTTGGAAGAGAGAGATGTTTGTCCAGAATATCACCTAAGGGCTAGTTACCAGAATGGGCTTTTGATGTGATATGCTGGCCCCTCGTCTGCTTCCCGACTCCTTGCTTCATGCTCCCACTACCTTTGCCTACTTCTTGATTTTCCTGCAGTAGTGACATACAATCTTCCCAACCCTTGAGCCCAAATGAATGTTTCTTCCTTTAAGTCATAATGTTAGGTATTTGGCCACAGTGATTAAGGTAATAAAGACATCCACATTGTAAGTATTGCAGGGATAAAACCTGGGAAAGCAAGGAAAGGCAATATTCCCAGGGAGCCTTAAGACAGAACCTGGATTTTGGCTCAGTGAAACTGCTTTCAACTTTTATGCCTATAAAAGAATGAATGTGTGTTGTTTTAAGCCACCAGTTTTCTGGTATGTTATGTTATTACAGCAACCACAGGAATCCTGCAGTGACTCTACAGGTGCATGGCTTAGCTTTCCAGTCATTAATTGAGAATCCAGATTTAAGTTACCACATTCCTTCTGGGGATACATGAATGTGAACCCAGATTGAAATGAATGGATGCAGCCACAATGACTATTCTATTCAATAATTTCTCAGAGATGTAACTCTTCTGTTACCAGGAGATTTGCTAAACTGAGCCATCCATATTCTCCCCGCAGGTAGACAGACCCAGGCACATATCATCAGGAGCATACTGTCACGCTCATTACTATGAAAACAATTAAATTCTCCAATATAGGTGAGAATCGTTAACATTTTCTCAAGCTGTCTGTTCTTTTTTCCTGTTAGCAGACAAATCTGAAAAGACAAATCAAAACTGAAGGTTGTGGAGCAGTGACTCTGAACAAGGACAGTTAGATTAATTGCTTGCTGAATGCCAAGAGGGAAGGACATCCTGAGGCAAGCCTTTGAGTTAGAGCATTTGGAGTTCATTTGGTTAGAATTCTATTGCCTAGTCCTCTGGACAGAAGGCCTTGCTACTGTGATTAGGGTAGCTGTGTATTAGCTTGTAATGATATCTCTCCCTACCTAATGTGGGTGATAGGTACAAATCGAATTCTTTGATTCTTTAAAAAATGGAAGTATTTCTATTTAGAATTTTAGAATTTTGTACATGTATACAATGTCATTTGATCATATTCACTACATACCCATTTCCTACTTAAACTCTTCCTGAGTTGCAATGATCCTGACCATCCATGCTTGTTTTTTTCTCCCTCCCTCCCTCCCTCCCTCCCTCCCTCCCTCCCTCCTTCCCTCTTTCCTTTTCTTTTCTATTGAGTCTCACTAGTGCTTCCAATATGTATATGGGTGTGGGTTTATCCATTTGACCATGGTAAACCATGGCTATATTCTTAAAGAAAACTGACATTCCTTCCTCTAGTAACCATGAACTGTCAGTAGCTCCTCAGCTAGGGGTGGAGTCATATATGCTCCTGTGGGACCCTAAAAGGTAGCCTATTTTCTGGTCGAGTTAGGTTTAAACCCTGGAGATTGAGCAGATTAATCTGCAGGGGATGGAAGACAGGACACCCCAGCTCCATAATTCTGCAGCCATCAGTCATGTAGGCTGTTTGGACTTCACCCCCACAGTTACCTGGCAACAACCAGGTAGGCTCTGCCCACTATAAAAGGGGCTGTTTGCCCCTCTTCCCTCTCTAACTCTCTTCCCTCTCTCTCTTGCCCTCTTGCTCCCCCACTCTCCTCCTTCTCTTCCCCACTCTCTCTACGTGGCCGCGGCTTGCCTCTACTTCCTTACTCTCTCCCTCTCTCTTCCTTTCTACAATAAAAGCCTTAAAACTATGGACGGTCTCTTCTCATCAGGATCTGCCGTGCTGGAGCAGTGGAGCAGGTCTTCCTATAACGAGCTGCCCATCTAACCTCCAGTCATAGTCTCCACCAAACCACTGCTCCCTGAGCCTGCCTAAGACTCTTGTTGCCTGTGGGACCCAGCTGGAGCACCTTCTTCCTGCCCTTTTCCCCTCCACTCCCAACTAGAGCCGCCTGGGGGCTCACACTCTGTTCACTTGCCGTGTCCAAGAGCTAGAGCCTACAGTCCCTGGCCTCCGCGCAGGTGCCAACTCAGGCAGTTGTGTGGGGACCCTCAGGCAGTTGTGTGGGGACCCTCAGGCAGTTGTGTGGGGACCCCAGACTGCACTTCCCCCATCCCGGGGGTGGGGGTTCTGTGGTTTCTCACTGCCTGGAAGTCTGGCAATGGCATGGGGGCTGCAGCACAGTCAGACTTCTTGAGTCCTGCCTCACCCAGTGGCCCAAGCCCTGGGCTGGACTTGGCGACCCAGTTTTAACCCACATGTTCCTATGTCATCACACTGGAATATTGACTAGTTTGATCATGTACAGATCTTAGGCTGCTGCTGTGAATTCATGATTTCAATAGTCCTGTCATACCCTGAAGATCATGATTTACTCCAGCTCTCTTCAACTAGCTGTTACAGTTTATTTATTTTTATTTTGTCTTTTCTTTTCCAATGGTCCTTTACTATTATAGTAGGGGTTATGATACAAATAGTTCCTTTATATCTTAGCACTTTACTGGCATGCCCTATTGCTGCACTTTGACCAACTGTGAGTCTCTGTATTAGCCATCTTTTCTATGGTGAGGACTGAGAACTGTTGATCTGAAGGTACATAGATGTCTATTCAAATGAATTCTTTGCCATGGAGGCATATCTCAGTCCAGAGATGCCTATCTTGAACGAATTCTTTGATATTATTAGCAACATAATAGTAGTTGGTCAGAACAGATGCTGGTGTGGATGTGGAGAAAGGGGAACACTCCTCCATTGTTGGTGGGAATGCAAGCTGGTTCAACCACTCTGGAAATCAGTCTGGCGGTTCCTCAGAAAATTGGACATAGTACTACCAGAAGATCCTGCAATACCTCTACTGGGCATATATCCAGAAGATATTCCATCTGGTAACAAGGACACATGTTCCA
>LR750406.1:89252-127992 GCA_902729485.2 Mus minutoides | reverse complement strand
AATGGAGTACTACTCAGCTATTAGAAACAATGAATATATGAAATTCCTAGGCAAATGGATGGATCTGGAGGGTATCATCCTGAGTGAGGTAACCCAATCACAAAAGAACTCACATAACATGTACTCACTGATATGTGGATACTAGCCCAGAAGCCTAGACTACCCAAGATACAATTTACTAAACACATGAATCTCAAGACGAATGAAGTTCAAAATGTGGTCTCTTTGCCCCTTCCTAGAATTAAGAACAAAGCACACACTGAAGGAGTTACAGAGATCATGTGTGAAGCTGAATCAATAGGATGGACCAACCAGTGATGGAGGCTGCCAGGGATCCTTCCCATAATCAGCCACCAAAATAAACACTATAGCATATGCCAGCAAGATAATGCTGAAAGGGACCTGATATAGCTGTCTCATGGGAGGCTATACCAGTGCCTGGTAAACACAGAAGTGGATGTTCACAGTCAGCTACTAGTTGGAACACAGGACTCCCAAGGAAGGAGCTAGAGAAAGTACCCAAGGAGCTGAAGGGGTCTTCAACCCTATAGGTGGAAGAATAACATGAACTAACTAGTTCCCCCTGCGCTCATGTCTCTAGCTGCATATATTGAAGAAGATGGCCTAGTTGGCCATCATTGGGAGGAGAGGCCCCTTGGTCATACAGACTCTATATGCCCCAGTATAGGGGAACGCCAGGGCCATTACGTGGGAGGGGGTGGATAGGGGAGCAGGGCGGGGATGCGGGAGGGTAAGGGGAAATTTCTGGATAACATTTGAGATGTAAATGAAGAAAATATCTAATAAAGAGGAAAAAAAAAGATGGAGTTTTTCTTCTAGTATCTTTTTAAAAGCTGGATTAGTAGAAAGATATTGCTTAAATTTGGTTTTGTCATGAAATATCTTGGTTTCTTTATATATAGTGATTAATAGTTTCACTGGCTATAGTAGTCTGGGCTGATATCTATGGCCTCGTAGGCAACGCATCTGTCCAGGTTCTTCTGGATTTTAGAGTCAGTTGAGAAGTCACATGTACTTCTAATAGGTCTGTCATTATAGCTTACTTAAAAAAGAAAGACATAGTCAGTTCTCTTTGTCCATTGATCCCATATCCACAGATTCTGCATCCATAGATTCAATTAAATGTAGATTGAAATAATTCGGAAAAAAATTGTGTTTGTACTATACTAGCCATGTTCAGTTTTAATTTATAGCCATTTGTTAAACCTTGCAATATAAAATTATTTTTGTAACTTCCATACTTTATTGTTTTTATGAGTAATTGTGATATAACTGATAGATATAGGAGAATAAGCAATGAGTAAATGTGGTATTACAACATTTTAAGTAAGAGATTTCAGTATCAACAGAGTTTAGTGTCCATAAAAATGTTGACATAATCCTCTATGTGTACTCTTTATGTCTTAAACTATACAGTGTTCAAAAAATAACATATGAAACAGGGAATTTATCCCCTGCAAAAAGTATAACATATATTTTTTAATAATTATATGTCTGCAAATCAGCACGTGTGAGACATTTGAGCATCAATATTTATGGCACCATTATTCACAATATGGAAGTCAGTATATCATCCATTGACAAAGGAATGGGATAAAGACAAGGTGATACATGTACATGAGGCTATCTTCTGAACCACAAAAATAAAGTTATGTTATTTACAGATAAACTTTAGCAATCAACATAATTATTTAAGACTAATGAAGCTAAGACATAAAAATATCATCTTTTCTCTATATTTGTAATACAGATATAACAGCTCTTCTTCAACCTACAGTTTCAGATGAACTACTGCTTTTCAGATATGGAGGATGTCTTATCCTTCCTGAGTCCAGAAAATGCACTATATATACACACATGTGCACACACACATACATACATGCACACGGACACACATACAAATGTCCTCACATCAAGATCATAGGTCTTTACTCGAGAACACTGCCTATTTACCTACTTAGATTAGTCCTCCTTCCTTCTTCCATGTTCTTTCTATAGGCTTCCTACAGAAGATGTGACCCAGATTAAAGATGGATCTTTCTACCTCAAAAGATATGGATTAAAGCTTTGGATGAAAGACAAAATATCTTATTAACAACAATAATAATAAAAATAAAAGATATCTCTGATCAATATAGACAAAATCAGAAATCATACCATAAACTGGAGACTAGACGATTGTGTAATGGAATATTCAAATTGCTGACAGAAAAAGGACAAACATGAACCATATTATCTTAATAATACCTATCCACAGCACAAAACAAAGAAACAATAAAGTGAATATACTTCAAGATTAATGAAAAATAGAGATTTAAATATTTACTCATCAATAGAGTAGCTCTATAAAAAGTATTGAAGGCTGGAATAAAGGGACCCATATGACAGCTTGAGTTTAAATGAAGAAATAGAAGACACTAATAGAAACTAATTCACTGCCCGATATAAAAAGAGGATAAATTAATTTTTGTTGATGAATCTTTTCTTCTATTTTATTTACAAGGCAACTCTAAAAAGAAGTAGTTAAAATCTATAATTATATAACATATAAAAATGTCTAATTTATAGTGATCTAAGAGTCTATAAAGGTGTAATTTTATGACAAAGTACAAGATGGAGGGAGCAAACAGAATGCTTATAGCGTAAAATGCTGTATACTACTAAAATTTAACTGGTATCAATCCTCACTAAAATGCTTTAAGATGTTAATTATAATTTCCAAACTACTGAGAAAAAAACCAAAAAGTATAATGGAAAAAAAAAAACTGGAAGGCCCAAGTGAGGGTGCTTCAATCCCACTTAGAAGGGGGAACAAAATAAATCACCAGAAACTGAGGGAAGGAGATGCCTGAGTGGGAAAGGAGAGGAGAGGGTAAGGGGGGGCAGGATTAGGTATATGGGGGACAGGAGAGAAGCCCAGAGGGCCAGGAGAATGAATAGAAAGATGCAGCCTCACTGGGTGGGAGGTGGGGAGACCCTCTAGAAAGTACCAGAAACCTGGGAGGTGAGAGACTCTCAAGACTCAATGGGAGTAACTTTAGGCACAATGGCTAACAGTTGGAAGAGCAAACTCAAAGAGTCTTATCTCCAGTAGATAGACAGGGCCTCGATTGGAGGGACAGGGTTCCCAATCCACAGTCAAAATTTCTGGCCCAGAATTGTTCCTGCCTAAAAGAACTACAGTGACAAAAATGGAAAAGGGACTGAAGGAAAGGCAGACCACTGACAAACCCAACTTGGGATCCAACTCGAGATCTTTCTCATGGGGGTGCCCCAAGGCCTAACTCTATTACTGGCTATGATTTGCTTACAGACAGCAGCCCAGAATGGCTATCTTCTGAGAGGCCCTACTAGCAGCTGACTGAAACTGATGCACATACTTACAGTCAACCATTGGACTAAGGTCAGGGACCTTTATGGTTGAATTAGGAGAAAGATTGAAAAAGCTGAAGGGGAGGGTGACCCCTTCATAGGTCTCCTTAGAGACTTGAGGCCTCAGGGAAGGGGGATGCCTCCAGGGAACACCCTCTTAGAGACAATGTGGAGGAATGGTATGAGGAACTGCTGCAGCCGGGGATACAGGGAGGGGGCAGGGGCAACAGCTGCAATGTCAATAAATATAATAATTTTTTAAAAGAAGTAATGAAAATTATACACTGTGGAATAACTATTCATCACAAAAGAAGTCAATGATGAAAAAATAAAGTATAAAAATATTTAAGAAAATAGAAGAATGGTTGACTGTAGTAAAGATATGAAGTTGCTAGAGAGCAAGAGTAAGTAGGAATAGTGAGGGTTCCTTTTTTCCATGTTCTTTGTATCTGCCACCTGCAGAAGTTGTGGATCTTCTATTGTTCCTTTTGCTCCATGACTTTGTGGTTTCTGGCTGTAAAATCTGCTATTCTGGAGCTCTGCTATAATCTAATGGCTTTCCTAAGCAAACGAGGCTGCTTCACAACCTACAAACAGCTTCTCTACAACCCAATCTCTACCATGAAGAAGCTGGTCCACAGGGCCTTATATGCAGCCTGACCTATCTCTGCCTACACACAGGTGATGATCATGAATTATGTCTTGTTAGACATTTCTATAGCCATTAGAGATGTATCTTCTTACACAAAAAATATGGATTAAAAGTTTGTCTTCTCACTTAAAAGATTTGGATTTGAAGGAGATTTCCTTTACTTTAAATGATTTTTTTTTTTTACAATGGCTATGGAGATGATTTTATTTTCATTTAAGGTAGACTTTGAAGGATATTTTATTTTTTGTTTTTTATTCATTATTTTCTTTATTTACATTTCAAATATTTTCCCTCCGAAAGCCCTCCTATACCACCTCTTTCCCTGATCACTAACCCACCCACTCCTGCCTCCCCACTCTGGAATTCTCCTACACTGGGGAATTAAGAGTTCACAGGACCTGTCATCTCATTGATGTCACACAAGGCCATCCTCTGCTACATATGTAGCTGGAGCCATGAGTCCCTCCATATGTATTCTTTGGTTGGTGGTTTAGTCCCTGGAAGCACTGGCAGAACTTTTTCACTCATATTGTTGTTTCCCCTATGGAGCTACAAACCCCTTCAGCCCCTTGAGAACTTTCTCTAGCTCCATCATTGGGGACCCTGTGTGCTCAGACCAATGGATGGCTGTGAGCCTCTACTTCTGTATTTGTCAGTCACTGGCAGAGCCTCTCAGGAGACAGCTATGTCAGGTTCCTGTCAGCAAGTTCTTCTTGGCATCCACAATAGTGTCTGGGTTTGGTAACAGAGTATGCGCTGGATCCCCAAGTGGGAGAGTCTCTGGATGTCCTTTCAGTTTCTGCTCCACACTTTGTCTCTGTATCTCCTTCCATGGGTATTTTGATCACCCTTCTAAGGACCAAAATATCCACACTTTGGTCTTCCTTCTTCTAAACATTCATGTGATTTGTGAATTGTATCTTGGGAATTCCAAACTTCTAGACTAATATCCACTTATCAGTGAGTGCATATCATGTATGTTCTTTGGTGATTGGGTTACCTCACTCAAGATGCAGGTTCAATGCAATCCCTATCAAAATTCCAACTCAATTCTTCATAGAGTTAGAAAGAGCAATTTCCAAATTCATCTAGAATTACAAAAAATCCAGGATAACGAAAACTATTCTCAACAATTTAAAAAAAAAAAAAAAACTTTGGGGGGAATCACCATCCCTGACCCAAACTGTACTACAGAGCAATCGTGATATTGACTGCATGACACTGGTACAGTGACAGGCAGGTAGATCAATGGAATAGAATTGAAGGCTCAGAAATTAACCCACACACCTATGGTCACTTCAACTTTGACAAAGGATCTAAAACTATCCAGTGGAAAAAAGACAGCATTTTCAACAAATGGTGCTGGCTCAACTGGCAGTTACCATGCAGAAGAATGCAAATTGATCCACTTTTATCCCCTCTGCAAAGCTCAAGTCCAAGTGGGTCAAAGACCTTCACATAAAACCAGAAACACTGAAACCGATAGAAAAGAAAGTGAGGCAGAGCTTAAAACATATGAGTACAGGGGAAAATTTCCTGATCAGAACACCAATAGCTTACTCTCTAAGATCAAGAATTGATAAATGGGATCTCATAAAATTGCAAAGCTTCTGTAAGGCAAAGAAAACTGTCAGTAGGACAAAACAGCAACTTAAAGAATGGAAAAAGATCTTTACCAACCCTACATCTAATAGAAGATTAATATCCAGTATATGTGAAGAACTCAAGAAGTTAGACTCTAGAGAATCAAATAACCCTATTAAAAATGGGGTACAGAGCTAAACAAAGAATTCTCAACTGAGGAATACTGAATGGCTGAGAAGCACCTAAAGAAATGTCCTTAGTCATCAGGGAAATGCAAATCAAAACAACCCTGAGATTCTACCTCACACCAATCAGAATGGCTAAGATCAAAAATTCAGGTGATAGCAGATGCTGGTAAGGATGTGGAGAAAGAGCAACACTCCTCCATTGTTGGTGAAATTGCGAGCTGGTACAACCATTCTGGTAATCAGTCTAGCAGTTCCTCAGAAAATTGAACATAGTACAAATTGTACCTGAGGACCCATCAATACCACTCCTGGGCATATACCCAGAAGATGCTCCAACATGTAATAAGGACACATGCCCAACTATGTTCATAGCAATTATATTTATAATAGCCAGAAGCTGGAAAGAACCCAGATGTCCCTCAATAGAGGAACAGGTACAGAAAATGTGATACATTTACACAATGGAGTACTACTCAGCTATTAAAAACAATGAATTCATGAAATTCTTAGGTAAATCAATGGAACTAGAAAATATCATCCTGAGTAAGGTAATCCCATCACAAAAGTACTTTAAATGATTTAATTAATTAGAATTTCCTCACCAGTATGTCCAGCCCTCTTTGGGTTTTAAAATTTTCCAGATATAATCAATTGAGAATTGACCATCAAAATAGCCATCACAGTACTATTAGATGAAAACAAATACCTGAGATAAGCAAGGTAGTGAGAGGAGGGGAGGTGATGAGTTTACTTTTGACAGGTTCTGTTGCTCCTGTAGCTTTTATGCCGGATGTGAGGCAACCCAACTCAGCCGCAGAGTGTAGCAGGACACTGTTCACATGTTCACCTCATAGCTAAGGTGAAAGAAAGGCATCGAGGTCTTACTATTCTTTCTCAGAATGCCTCAAAGAGCCTCACCTCTTAGAGATTTTATCATATCCCATGCCCCAGCTTGGGGACTACAACTTCAACATATACAACTTGGAGTACATTTCAGATCCAACTACAGCAATAATCACATACAAAGAATATATCTATATCTATATCTATATCTATTATGCTACAAATAATTTGAAAATTAAATTTTGATTCAATTTAATTTATAATAATAAAATAAGCTTTATGATTCAATCAAAGAAGTATAAAGCTTTTACACTAAAATTCATTAAAAAATATGTCATTGGAAGTATCTATCAATTGGATGTCATATCTGGATTCTCACTCAAGTAAAAAGTATGTAAACATGGTGTTTGCCTGTTATTATAGCACCTGGAGGAAGTACCTGGATCATTTAGGCTAGCTGCCTAGCTGGTCTATTCAGGATTAAAAAATTGTAAATTCACCAAGAGGTTCTGCATGAACAAACCATAACAAAAAGTGGAGAGTGATTGAAGAATGTATGTTGTCTCAGCCACTGGATTTTACACACATGTTCATACATGCAAGCTTGTACCAATTTATGTCCATTCACATGCTAACAGGCATCTGTATATTCATGCCATACACATTCACACATTCAGAAAATGTTTCTGGATGAAATATAAACTTCTATGATGTCAGCCCATTTGAATTGATTAAAATATAACTTCTATATCAGTGGTTCTCAGTCTCTTGGTCCCAATCCCTTCAGGTGCTGAATCACCCTGTCACAGGAGTTGAATATTAGATATCCTGTATATCAGATATTTACATTATAATTCACAACAACAGAAAAATTACAGCTATTGAGTAAAAATGAAATAATTTTACCCCAACATGAGGAACTGTTTTAAGGGCTGAAACATTGTGAGAGTTGAGAACTACTGATGTGCGTGATAGCATTTCAGCCCAAATTGAATTTCCAGATTCAATATGTTCTGTGTGTCCCCCAGTTGAGGCTGAAAATGAGAAGCTGAATCTAAAATTTATATAGAATTGCAAGAAATGCAAATGATGCTGGTGAATGACAGAACAATAATTGGTAAAACAATCATATTTTAAAGATGTCATCTCTACCCCCACCCTGTTCCAACCTTTGGCACTTTTAGTATTGAGATTGATTACAATTCAGGAAAGAATAAATGAAAAATGGCCATATATTCCCCATACCAATATGAACTATGAATTTTGTTCAGCTACAAAAATAAAGTGCCTGTTACAAAACAGAGTGGTGATGTTTTAAATTAGGGGAATGGTAACACTAGGATGTGTTTACAGAATCCCTGCCTCACGAGGTCTCCCTGAGATAAATCGACATGCCCTTCTCAACATGGGAGAATTGAGCATAGTATTTTGATTTTTAACAATTTCTCCTCAGCTCTCTCTGCAGTTCTTCTTACCAGTCCAGTCAGAGAAATGCTGGCTGCTGACTCTGAATTTAACCACCAGAAATGAGTAGGGCTCATTCAGAGAAAGTACTTGCATTTTGTCAGATGCCAGGGTCTGCACAGGCTTCTCTCAGTAGGATAGCCAGACAGAATGCAGAGGCACAGTGCACAGGGTTTGCAGCTGGCAAAGAACTCACGTTAAGCTACATGTTGCCAACTAGTGAGGAGTGGTGGATGTGAAGACTCAGATTCTTGGAGAAGTAAATACTCTAATGGATACTGAGTGGGTTCTACTCATTATGGCACAGATTCCCATGAGACTGTACCATCATCCCTGTACCCCTTGTGTTAAAAGTCAGGCATGATTAGGGAGACAGATAATTTTCTATCTGAGAGAACATAGTTTGAGGAGCGTCAACCTAGGCTTAGGTCTAGCTCTGTACCTTGAAGTCACAAACTCATTTTGCAAACATCTCATGGCTACTGTGGTAGTTAATACTTATTTTCTAATTAATATGACATGGTCATCAAGTAGCCAAGAATGAGGGCATGTATAATAGGGATTATCCAAGTCTGATAAAGATGGGAAGACCTACCATAATATGGGCTACAACATTTTATAGATTGATAAACTAGACATAAAAACACACATGCATGCATGTGCGAGCTGACACACACACACACACACACACACACACACACACACACACACACACACACGAAAGCTAAGCTAAGCATCAACAGTCATCTCTTTCTATGAGAGCTGACCCATGCTTCTGCCTCCATGCCTTTCTCATTGTGATGAACCATATTGTAGAAACATGGGTCAGAGAGAGAATTGTCGTAAACTGCTTGTGTCGTGAATTTCAGAAGAGCAGTACAAAATATAGCTAAGATATAGTTTCTTTTGTCAACTTCAAAATGCCAAACTAGTGCAGTTTTCTAATTGAACTGCTAGAAGGATTAAGCTATCTAAAATATGGAAAGTATTTTCTTGCCATAAATGACATTTCTTATTATCCTTTATTAAGTGATAAGCTGATGTTGGCTTTCTATCAGTATTCTAACCAGCCCTTAGAGGGTTGTAGACTCTTGAGCCCAATTCTCTTAATTAGATAAAAGACTGAATTGTCAGAACTATAAAAAATTATCCCCAGAAGTTATTCCAGACTTCAGCTGTGAATAACATTCCAAGCTCACTAATTTCACAAAATAAGAATGGATGGTAATATATTTTATGGGAGGGAAACAAAGATTCTCATCATTGCCAAATTTGAGGCATAAACACTCTCACAAATACAAAGGAACCTGTCAATTATGTTTGGAACTAGTGTCGAATATCAGTCTTGCAAAAAGTCAGTTTACTTTCTCTGTGTTGGTGTTACTAGGAACCCTTAAACATGTTGCAAAAAGGTGTTCCACAGGGCTCAATTGTTTTTAACAGGTAATGGAAATAAGGACAGGAAGGTTAAACTATGTGCCAAACATCAAATACTATTTAATGGTCTACCTTGAAGCAAGGTCTGCTGATTCTCAGGTTATTGAATTTTTTTTTGGAAGTGCACAGAAGCAAGCAAGGCAGGCTAAACAGTGACTATGAGAGCTTTCAAAGGGAAATGTATGGAGCCTTAGATATCATGAAACTAACCGAGGAAGGATCTACATGTGAGTCTCTCCCACACAGGCAAGAATTTTCTTTCTTTGACATTATTTTTGTCAGCCAGTGCTCAATTCACACAGCTGGATGAAGTCATCCTGGAGAAAACAGTTCTCTTGACTTGTTCCAATGAAGCTCGTACATTGATACCTTGGTAGACAGATGAAGCTTTGCAATTGTCCACACTGGGCCAGGAGATGACTGGGGTACAGAATCAAACCGGAGAAATGAGCAACTGGAGGAGGGAAGGTGAGAAGCCAATGGGAAGTTTGTAACTGGCAGCAGGCCAGTAGAGAGTGGAGAAGGAGCTAAATTATGCATCTTATTGAGTGCATTTATTAAAAGAACATTTCTAGGCAAACATCCCAATACAAATGCCACTATCAGTTAAGCACCACCCACTGTTCTCAGCAGATTTAGAGCATCACAATTTTCTCATAATGGGTTTTCTTGGTGTTTGCTGAGTTTACAGCCCTTTATGAATTGTCGTTCCAGGAGATTTTAAATAGGATGAATTTGTCCTTCATCGTGGCTGCTCAGCAAAGTCATTGGTGGGTTACTGTAAAGCAGCACAGGGAATGAAAAGAACATGCCTGTTCAAATGGCATTCTTCTCATTTCTCCCTGGCATTTATCAAACTAGCAAATCCTGGACCTTCTCTATTTATTGTCCATTAATTTATTTTAAGATTTAAGTCGAGTAACTCTTTTATACTGTAGCTTGAACTTTATTTAAACAAACAAACAAACAAACAAACACAAAGATATATTAAAAAAGAGAAAGGAAGATATTCCTGACATCAGTAAGTTTAGTATTTGAAAGTGATTAATAGCTTGTCCAAGACAAAAGCTGACCTACACACACACACACACACACACACACACACACACACACACACACGTTCAAATAATGTGAAGCAGACAGATGACTACTTATTCTACCTGTAAATAGAAGAGAATAGCAAAAGGTAAGTGATCGAGGAAGAAATGATGATGCATCATTGATGGAAGGATGGAATGATCTGGACTCTAAAATTGCCTGACAGTGTATATGTTATAAAAAGAAGGCTTTATAGCTCACCATTTTTGAAGCATAAAGTGTTAAAGACAAAAATCATCCTTTTGTCAAGCTTCAGGTAAGAGTCTCATGGCAATGGATTCTGGGTGAGGTTGCATGAGGGTGGGAATAAGCACATTATGTTAAGTTACAAAGGCACAGGATTTCAGGGCCCAAGATTATGGTTTTGGAAACAAGTTATTCTTGTGGGAGGTTATAAGGGTCTTGAGAGAACTGCCTGGGTGTATTCTACAGTTCTCATCCTTAAATTCTGGGCCACAGTACATGAAACCACCTGTCTTAGGAAGGGTTACTACTACTATGGTAAAACACCATGACCAAAAGGAAGTTGGGAAGATAATGGTGTTTTGAATATGCTTGGCACACAAGGAGTAGAACTGTTTGGATCTGTGACCTTGTTGGAGGAAGTGCATCACTGTGTGGGTGGGCTTTGGAGGTCTCCTCCTATGTTCAGGCCCCACCCCTTGTGGAAAAGAGCTTCCTCCTAGCTGCTTAAGGATGCTACTCTCCTTGCTGCCTTCAGATCAAGATGTAGAACTCTCAGTTCCTCCAATACCATGCCTGCCTAGACACTGCCATGCTTCCTGCCATGATGATAATGGACTGAATATCTGAAATTATAAGCCAGCCCCAGTTAAATGTGGTCCTTTATAAAAGTTGCCTTGGTCATGATGTCTCTGCACAGCAATGGAAAACATAGCAAAGACAAAAGGAAAAGGTTTATTTGGCTTAGATTTCTTTATCATCATTCATCATTGAAGAAAGTTAGAACAGGAAATCTAGCAGGGCTGAAACCTGGAGTCAGGAGATGATGCAGAGTCTATGGAGGGTTGCTGCTAACTGGCTTGTTCATGCTTGCTTTGTGATATAACCTAGGACCACAGTCCAGGGGTAGTTCCACCCATAATTGGACAGGTCCTCTTCCATGAATCATTAATTAATAAAGCAGCCTGTCACTGGATCTTATGGAGACATTTTTACAATTGAGATTTTTCTCCTCTCAGATACCACTAGCTGTGTCTGATTGACATAAATGTAGCCAGCATATTACGTATTCCTTTCTTAAATGTCCTCTCATGTATACCATTGTCATAGGAAAAAAATGACACACCATGAACCTTCAAAGGGTCATAATCAAACCTTATCAAAACCATTGTATAAGCCTAAATACATAAAACATGGACCTGACACAAGTAGGCAATGCTCAAGAACAAGGGTTTAACAGATAATGGGGAACTGAGAAGTGGTGAGAAGTGGAACATAGCTTGAGAGTCACGTAGAATGTACTAAACCTGAAGATTCAATTGGCTGAAATGCCATCATATAGTGAATATATTTTAACTTATTAGCATACTATAGTTTCCTATTTATTAAATTTTTATTCACTACATTCATTCAGTGGAGTCTACTGGTAGCCCTTCAGTCATGTGGAGTCAGAACATGGAAATTCAAATTTCGACTTGAAGAAAATTCTGGACTATCTTCAAACATGTGTTGACCTAGGATTAGATGAAAGACCAATTGTGAAGACTGTAGAATAAAGACTAGCTTCATTTGGGTTCCATTGTGTATAATGACAGTTCTATATTTCTAGTGTCTGTATATGTTTTACTAGGAAACCACATTTAGCAAGGAAGAAAATATCATGATAGGAAAAAGCACTTGAATGTACCACATTTTTAAGTCTAAAAATTGGGACTCTGGAGTAGTGAAAGATTTTGCCAGTTTTCATGTTGTGGGTACCTTCCGGATGTATTGCTTCAATCCAGCATCCCATTTTGTATGTCTATCACATAGGACACACAGAAGGAAGCTTTAGTCTTTGCCAACTGTGGTAATATTTAATATACTTTAGTCTGGCAGTCATTTCTTTAATCACAGTCACTATTTGTCTCTCAGATGTCTCTCAACTTTAAATGTACTCTGAATTTCAGTTGAATTTTTATTTTCTCAAATCATGAGAACTTATGAAAACCGATAGGACTGGGGGCTAAATATCATTTTAGATCCTATGATGATATCTTTAGGCAATAATAAAAAAATGTATAACCTTAATATGCTCTATTTCAAAGAGGCTATTAACTATTCTGTATAGCTGTTTATATGTGAGGCTGTCTTCTCAGCATATAGTGTGGACTTTTGGTTAGAAATTTTTCTTATGATTTTGTTTTTAATCCTGTTGTATAAAGAAATGCTAAAGGCTTTGCTTTTATCCATAAATAAAATATTTCATTCTACGGAGACTATTGGAAATTCAACTTACTAAAAATTTCAACTTGGACTCTACATGGGAGAATCTACCATGCTCCTTATTCATGTTCTTTTTTTTTTTTTAAATTTAATTTTGATAAATTTCCTTCATTGATGGAAGGATAAATTATACTTGGTTTTTAACTATTTTGAGAAGTGAGTGGAAAGAAGATTGATGTGCATAAGCTCCAAGTGGACGGAGGAAGAGTTTACATATATTCTAGGCTTAGATCTACATGCTTGCAATCTCCATATCTAGAAACAAAAGCACAAAGGTTGTTTCAAGCCCAAGCCTAGCTTCATGTACATAGTAAGTTCCAGGTTAGTCAATGGCTACATAGCAAGATTCTTCAAAACCTAAAATCAAGGAAAGCTACACTGATGTCCACATCCGTGCAATACTTTGTTTTTCCAATTTTTATTAGATATTTTCTTCATTTACATTTTAAGTGTTATCCAGTAAGTTCTCTAGACCATCCCCCATCCCTGCCCTGCTCCCCTACCCACCCACACCCAAATCTTGGCCCTGGTGTTCCCCTGTACCGGGGCATATAAAGTCTGCATGACCAAGGGGCCTCTCTTTCCAATGATGGCCAACTAGGCCATCTTCTGCTATATATGCAGCTAGAGACACGAGCTCTGGGGGTACTGGTTAGTTCATGTTACTCTCCTGCCTATAGGGTTGAAGAACCCTTCAGCTCCTTGGGTACTTTCTCTAGCTCCTTCCTTGGGAATCCTGTGTTCCATCTAATAGCTGACTGTGAGCATCCACTTCTGTGTTTGCCAGGCACTGGTATAGTCTCCCACGAGACAGCAATATCAGGTCCCTTTCAGCACTATCTTGCTGGCATATGCAATAGTGTCTATGTTTGGTGGCTGATTATGGGATGGATCCCCGGCAGCTGCAGTCACTGGTTGGTCCATCCTTTTGATTCAGCTTCACACATGAACTCTGTAACTCCTTCAATGTGTGCTTTGTTCTTAATTCTAGGAAGGGGTGAAGTGTCCACATTTTGATTTTCATTCTTCATGAGTTTCATGTGTTTAGTAAATTGTATCTTGGCTAGTCTAGGTTTCTGGGCTAATATCCACATATCAGTGAGTACATGTTATGTGAGTTCTTTTGTGATTGGGTTACCTCACTGAGGATGATACCCTCCAGATCCATCCATTTGCCTAGGAATTTCATATATTCATTGTTTTTAATAGCTGAGTAGTACTCCATTGTGTAAATGTACCACATTTTCTGTATCCATTCCTCTGTTGAGGGGCATCTAGGTTCTTTCCAGCTTCTGGCTATTATGAATAAGGCTGCTATGAACATAGTGGAACATGTGTCCGTATTACCAGATGGAACATCTTCTGGATATATGCCCAGTAGAGGTATTGCAGAATCTTCCAGTAGTACTATGTCCAATTTTCTGAGGAACCGCCAGACTGATTTCTAGGGTGGTTGAACAAGCTTGCAGTCCCACCAACAATGTAGGAGTGTTCCCCTTTCTCCACATCCATGCCAGCATCTGTTGTCACCTGTCAACAAGAACAAGGGTTACTCTTCCTTCCCACCCTCAACAGCCTTTTTGTCATTTGATTTAGTTTCTTTTTAAAACTCTCTCTCTCTCTCTCTCTCTCTCTCTCTCTCTCTCTCTCTCTATCTCTCTCTCTCTCCCTTACTCACTCCCCTGCTCCCCCTCTCTGTGTAGGCATGCACACATACTTGTGGGTGTCAGTAGAAGCCAGAAGGAGTAGGCTCCCTGGAGATCTAGTTACAGTTGTGATCTGTATATTATAATTACTTTTCTGTTGCTGGGAACACATACAATGAAAAAAAAAGGTAATTTTGGGGAGGCAGGGTCTATTTCCTCTTAGACTTCCAGGTCACACTTTAGCTTTGATGGTTGTCGTGGTAGGAATTCAAGGCAGGAATCTACAGTAAGGAATGTGAAGCAGAAATCATGGATGTACACAGGTTGCTTACTCGCTTGTGATTAGCTAAATTTCTTATATAGTCAATGAACTCCTGTATAGGAATCATACGACTCATACTGGACTGGGATCTCCTTCCTAAATAGCAATGAAGTAAATTACTAAAAGATATGCTAATAGGCCAATCTGTTTAGAGTAATGTCTGCCTTGAGAGTCACCTATAAAACTCTGGGCTCTGGGTGATAGCTGAAGGTAACCAGGAGACAAAATGACATGGGAGCAAAGACTAGAAGTAAAATCCAATGAAAGAACAGCAAGCTCTCTTAATTGCTCTAACATCTGTGCAGCCCTGCTATTTTTATTTTATCATAATAAACATCTGACTGGGATGAGAAAACATCTTAAAGTGGTTTTATTTATTATTTTCCTAATAGCCAAAGATGTCGAATACTTCTTAACATGTCCAATAAGCTCTTTGTTTTTATTTAAAGAACTCTCAGTTCACAGTTGTACCTCATTGTCTGATTATTTCTTTTCTTGATGTTATATAGGGATTTTTTAAAAATCCCTTTAAAAATTTCATTTAGATATTCATTCTGTATTGGAGGCAGAGCTGGCAAACATTTTCTGCAAGTCTGTAGGCTGCCTCTATACTTGACTATTTCCTATCCGATATAGACACATTTTAGTTTTACAAGTAGTTAAATGAGGTCCCATTTGTCAATTGATGCTCTAATTTCCTGAGCAGTCACAGTCCTATTTAGAAAGTCCTTGGCTATATGAACATCCCCCCCCCAAACATGGTATGTATGTATTTTATAGTGTATACTTGCCTTTCTGTCCAATTTAGAGTGTGGGCTTTTACTTGATGTCTTTGCTCCATTTGCAGCTTATTTTTGCTCAAGGTAAGAGGTCAAGGTTTAATTTCTTTCTTCTCTATGTAGACATCCAGTTTTTCTAACACCATTTTTTGCAGATGCTGACTTTTATCCAGTGTACATTTGGGTGTCTTTGTAAAATTCAGGTTGTTATAATTGCATGTATTTAAGTCCGATTTTATTCTTATCCATAATTTGCTTTTTTTGTGCTAGTACCATACCATTATTATTATTAATTATTATGAATCTAAAGCAGTGGTTATTACTGTTCCTTATACTGAAACATTTTAATGAACTTCCTTATGTTGTAACCTCCAGCCATTATATTATTTTCATTGTTACTTCATAATTGTAATTTTGCTATTGTTATTGATAGTACCATAAATATTTTTGAGAATACTTTTTTCCCAAAAGGTGTGCAACCCACAAGTTGAGAACCACCGCTCTAAAGTATAACTTGAGATCCTATATGGCAATGTCACCACTATTGTTCTTTGGAATGGGGCCACCCACCCATCTCAAAAATTTTAACCTGGAATTGTTCCTATCTAAATGAAATGTGGAGACAAAAAAGTGGAGCAGAGACTATAGGAAAGGCCATCCAGAGATTGCCCCATCTAGGGACCCATTCCATCTGCAGACACCAAATCCAGAGACTATTGCTGATGCCAATAAATGCTTGCTGACAGGAGCCTGGTATGGATTTCCCCTGAGAGGCTCTGCCAGTACCTGACCAATATAGATGCAGATACTCACAGTCAGCCATTAGCCTGAGCCCTGGGATGCTAATGGAAGAGTTAGGTGAAGGACTGAGGGAGATGAAGAGAATTGCAACCCTATAGGAAAAACAACAGTATCAACCAACCTGATTACCCAGAGCTCCCAGGGATTAAACCACCAACTAAAGAGTACAAATGGAGGGACTTATGGCTCCAGTTACATATGTAGCAGAGAAGATCTGGCATCAATGGGAGGGGAGGTCCTTGGTCCTGTGGAGGCTTGATACCTCTGCATAAGGGGATGCTATAATGGTGAATGAGTCAGAAATGGGGAGTGGGAGGGTGGGGTAGACCACTCATAGAGGCAAAGGGGAGGGGGGCAGGATGGGAGTTTGCAGAGGGGAAATGTGGAAGTGGGACAACATTTAAAATATAAATAAATAAAATAACCAATAAAAAAGAATATTGTTTTCTAGTTGGAGTCTTGTACATCCAGATGAATTTAAGATCCTTTTCCTATTCTTGTGTTTGTCCACCTCCTTGAGCAACATATTTTGTGTTAATTTTGTATTCTTCTACTTTGTTGAAAGTATTAATAAGTTTGAGGGTTTTCCTAGTGTACTTCTAAAAGTTGTTTTGAATATGACATCATTCATCTGTGAATAGGGATTCTTTAACTTCTTTTTCTGTTTAAATCTCCTTTGTTATTTTATCTTATTGTTCAAAAACATGGAGCACTATATTGAATAAGAATGGAGAGAACACCCAGCTTTGTATAATAGTGACTTATTGCGTCAAGTATTTTGAGCATGTCACAAGCATTGCAATCATGATTTCCTAATAATTATAGATGCCTCCACTGCCATTAATCAATCATGGGTTGGAGTGAGCCAACTCTTTCTGAAGAACTGACTTCTAGTAGATCTCAGGGTGAACAGTTTTCCATCCCCAGATAAGCTATGTTGGTGTTGTCTTCAGTTGTATATGTATGGATAACCCCATTAGGCTCCAGTGGATAGTTTAAAAACCTTGGTCACATGGATCCTGGTTAAATTCATCACTGCAGAAAATGAAACGAAAGGACATGAATATGAAAAGGGTACTTGTATATTGGCAAGGGTGGAAGAGAGATAGAAAAGGGTTGGGGGATTGCAGAGTGAGGGTAACCAGAACAGATTGTATATATGTGTGAAATTTTCCAAGAACAGATTTAATAATATTTATAATAAATATCCAATATAAATACAATATTCATGTTCTTTGTATACTAAAAGTAGCTCTCCTTATCTGTCTTCTTCTAGTAATTCAGCAACTTTTCCGTGTCATCTTGAACAAAGTCTTTTATACTGTTGATATTCCTGGGTTCCCCTGAGACTCAGAGATCACAGTATACAGTCATACTCTAGTGGTCAATGGACAGATAAAACTACCTACTCACACATTTGATAGAAAGAATTAGAAAGGAAGATGCAGTTTAAGAATTAATTTTACACAGTGGAGTCATAATTGCAAGTGTAGCTAGTAGTAGATGACTAATGGGTGGGCATCTATCTCTGTAGAAAGTGTTTAAAGTTGGTGAAATCAGTAGCTAAGAGACCAATTGAACTTTTAAAGCAGTGGACAGTGTTCATTTGGGCCTCATATTCCAAGTTCTTATTTTGTTATTTCCTTATATGTTGAAAGTGCAGTGCTAGTATTTTATTTCTAAGAACAGATTTCAGCTTAGTTGAAAATAATTTCTTTTAAATTTTGAAAATGAGTGGAGGGAAAAGATGAAATTATAACATTTTATGTTTTATATTCTACTGTTGAATCATTCTTTCCTTTAGCATTCTAAAAACTGAAAATGTTCTACCTTTTCTTTAACTGGGCTGAACTTGTGTCTGGATGGATTACTATTCAGAAATGTAGATCAGGAAGATACTCAAAGATACTCATTTCTAAATAAGGGAGAATATGATGATGAAAATAAGAAGGCCAAATATGCAAATATGGGTTTTGAGTTTTTGTTCTGCTACTTTTTTTTTTTTTTGTCTTAATGTCCCTAGCCAACACACTAAGCTGAAGAGATGTTACATATTACAGATACAATAAAGTTAGGAGCTTTGTAGAATATCAATAAAATATTTTTAGGGATGTGCTATTACTGGAATCATCTTAATTAAAAATTAAGGTATGATGCAGATAAATAAAATTAGCAATTTCCCAACATGACTAATTATAATGTCATTAAAAAATATAGTGATTCTCTAAGCAACCTAAAACAGTACACTCTAGCTTTCTAACATCAACCAATCTGAAAACTGTTTCTATTTTCCTTCATGATGATTTGTTTTAATATTTTAAAAAAGGCATAAGCCATTAAAATACTTTATAGCATTTTTGGAGAGGTTTAGCCCCTGATTGGTTGTCAGTATAATTTGTCATCTTTTAGTTGTATTTATCTAGAACAAAATGACCCTTGAGTTTCCCCCTCTCATGATAAAATCATAACCCATTCAAAGAATGTTAAAAGATTACACATGTATTGTATACATGAATATTCCTTAAAATTTCTCTAGAGAGAATTCATTTTAATTTAGGTGAAAACAGCAAATTAATGAGTGCTCAGCTCTCACATTGAGCAAGGGGTGCAAAGGGGAGGAAATAAATATTTTCTTGCTAACCTGCTGCATTGTACTGAATCAGGAGAGGAGAGAGGTAAAAGATGGCTGTATCTTTGAATAGAGAAAACATCTGGCTCAATGGAAAACACAGAGATGGTGCAATAAAGATATAATTACCAACATGTCAAAGTATGAACTGCTGAATTTGCAGAGCAAACCATAAAATTGGCACTCTGGAGGACAATGAATATCCTTGGACTTTATCATCATTGTTACCGCATTTCCGCTGCTTCTTGGTGATTTACTGGAGTGGTCCCCGTATTCCCAT
The DNA here is from genome assembly GCA_902729485.2 of Mus minutoides. Classification (NCBI taxonomy): domain Eukaryota; kingdom Metazoa; phylum Chordata; class Mammalia; order Rodentia; family Muridae; genus Mus; species Mus minutoides. Next base: position 108,428 of record LR750406.1, on the reverse strand, counting down.
ATATTTTTGTCTACTAAACTGCATATCTCACACATTCCAACTTGTTCCTCTTTAGACTATGCACGTTAAGCCTTCACCTTCTGGTCAGAACCCTTCTAGAGATAACTCCTGTGTGGGTTCTTAAGGGACTCCTGAGGTGTGGCAAGTGACATGTGATTTCTATTAAGTATTCTTAGGAGATTATGGATCAGGATGTATATAATCCTGCATTAAGCCATTCACTGCACTAAGGTGATAGCACCCCTCCTACCTGCCTCCCATTTCAGAAAGCAAGACAAAGTATAGACAACATTCCAGGGCCAGGATAAAAACGATTCAGGATGTTGTTTCCGATTTACACATAGTAAACTACTCGTGAAGCCTTATCAAAGATTTAACAGCTATTATCACTTTAGTTCTTAATTTAAAGCTTCATAAAGAGTGATCTGTCAATCCTCTACAAGTCCTTTTTTAATTTCCTGTGGACAGTTACTGCGTTTACTTTGTTTCTTTTTTTTTCAGTGAAACATACATCTGGAGTATTGGTCTATCAGACAGTCAAGGTCTAGGTTGAAAATAGATGCATATAATTCAAATTCAGTCTTAGAGCAAAATTTACTGAAGGGACCACTTATAAAGGTGTGGACAGAATATCGGAAAGCAACTTAGAACAGAGGTGATACTTATGAAAAAGTACAAGTACCTCCTAATGGGGAGAGGGTTCATTCTCTATCATTCATTTTACTGGACATTTTTGACAGTAGAGCTAAGGGAATAAATTGACTTTTATTTACCCTTAAGGATAGTATATTTTCACATGGACCAATGCTATTATACTACTTTTTATTCTGCTTCTGTGACAAAGAACATGAACTAATCAACCCAAGGAAGGAAGGAGTTATTTTGTCCACAATTTGAAGATGAGGCAGCTGGTCACATTGTATCTTCAGTCAGGAAGCAGAAAGAGATATATTAGTGTATGTACCCAAGATACTGAGTTTTGTTTTGTTTTGTTTTGTTTTTTTTCGAGACATGGTTTCTCTGTATAGCCCTGGCTGTCCTGGAACTCACTTTGTAGACCAGGCTGGCCTCTAACTCAGAAATCTGCCTGCCTCTGCCTCCCAAGTGCTGGGATTAAAGGTGTGTACCACCACCACCCGGAGTTTTATAAATATGTCTATTTCTTCATGCAAAAGCAAATTCCAAAGTCAATCTTGAAAGGCCACTCAGGAGACTTATTTTTTAACATTACTCACTTATCCAAGAACAAATACGTGGTATTCCTGCTCACTCTATGCCATTTCTTATACTATCAATCCCAGGTATAATGGAGAAATGCAGGCAAGCCTTTGCCTTGATGCTACTTTAGGAATGAAATGTGATAAGAAATTAAGTTTCAAGCATTTGAAATGTTGGTGGTGACTGCAGTGAATCTGTAGATTGCTTTCGGCAAGATGGCCATTTTTACTGTATTAATCTTGTCAGCCCATGAGCATCGGAGATCTTTCCATCTTCTGAGATAATCTTCAATTTTTTTCTCCAGAGATTTGAAGTTCTTGTCATACAGATCTTTCACTTTTTTTGTTAGAGTCACACCAAGGTATTTTATATCATTTGTGACTATTGTGATGGGTGTTGTTTCCTTAATTTCTTTCACATCCCTTTTATTCTTTGAGTAGAGGAAGGCCACTGATTTGTTTGTGCTAATTTTATATCCAGCCAACTTTCTGAAGTTGTTTTTCAGGTTTAGGAGTTTTCTGTTGGAATTTTTGGGGTCACTTAAGTATACTATCATATCATCTGCAAATAGTAATATTTTGACTTTCCCCTTTCCAATTTGTATACCTTTTATCTCCTTTTGTTGTCTAATTGCTCTGGCTAGAACTTGAAGTACTATATTAAATAGATAGGGAGAGGGTGGGCAGCATTTTCTAGTTCCTCATTTTAATAGGATTGCTTCAATTTTCTCTCCATTTAGTTTGATGTTGGCTACTGGTTTGCTGTATTTTGCTTTTATTAGGTTTAGGTTTGGGCCTTGATTTCCTGATCTTTCTAAGACTTTTAATATGAAGGGATGTTGAATTTGCTCAAATACTTTTTCAGCATCTAATGAAATGATCATGTGGGTTTTTTCCTTTGAGTTTGTTTATGTGGTAGATTATGAATACCCAAGATACAATTCACAGACTACATAAAATTCAAAAAGAAGGAAGACCAAATAGTAGGTGCTTTGGTCCTTCTTAGAATAGGTAACAAAATAATTATGGGAGCAAATACAAAGACAAAGTGTGTAGCAGAAATTGAAGGAAAGTCCATCCAAAGACTTCCCTACCTGAGGATCTGTCCCATTTACAGTCACCAAACATAGACACTCTTGTGGATGCCAAGAAGTGAATGCTGACAGGAGGCTGATATAGTTGTCTCCTGAGAGGATCTGCCATTGCCTAACAAATACAGAAGTGAATGCTTGCAGCCAACTATTAGACTGAGCTGGAGTTCCCCAATTGGGACCTCAATCGAAGAGATAAAGAAAGGACAGAAGGAGCTGAAGGGGTTTGCAACCCCATAGGAAGAACAACAATCTCAACCAGGCAGACACCCCCAGAGCTCCCAAGGAGAGGACCCATGGCTCCAGCTGCATATGTAGCAGAGGATGGCCTTGTAGGGCATCAATGGAAGAAAAGGCCCATGGTGGAGGCTTGATGCCCCAGTGTAGGGATATTTGAGGACAGAGAAGTGGGAGTGGGTGGATGGTGGGGGAAAACCCTCATAGAAGCAGGGGAGAGGAAATGGGATGGAGCTGGGGGGGGGTGACAGGAAAGGGGATAACATTTGAAATATAAATAAAGAAAATATATGATTAAAACAATTAAAAAGAAAAAAGAAACAAAAAAGAAAAGAGACACACATTATTCACTTAAGGAAAAAGAAAAAAAGAGAAATTAATTTTCAGAACTATGCAAATACCTGGGGTCTTTGCTTAAAGACATCTGCTCTTGTGGGATACTGGTGAGATTATAAATTTTCAAAAGTCCAGGTTTCTATAATAAAAAATATATATTGATATTTTATAGGGTGTTGTGGGAATTAAAATCAGCCTAACATGTCACTATGAATGCTCTTGGGGAAGAACAAGAAGTCTGGATATTACTACAGTAAGTAGTGCACAGACTAGCCTAGATAAAAGAGTAAACATTACCACACAATGAGTAAGTCCTGTAGAGTGTCACATAAACTAGTCTCAGACTCACAAAGTTTCAAGTATTTAATATTCATTTGTTCTGGGGGGGACAGCCCAGGCAGGGTCAGGTACTGAGGTGGGATACATCTTAAAACATAGGCCAAAGGCTGATTTATCTCTGGCCTTATAACTTTCTCTTATTGTTCTGTGTTTTAGAAGCTGATGGTTTCTGGCAATTTAACTCTCTCTTGCTCTTCTGTGACTAAAAGCCTCTGATACCTGGCAATTAACTCCTACTGGTAGCAGGATGGATTAAGAAGAAAAGTTAGTTATTTGGGCTGTTTTCTCTTTGACTCATGGGCCATTTGTTGTTTAGACAAAAGGCTCAGAGTTTGGTAACTCTTTGTGAGCCAGAGAGAAATGAAAAGTAAAAAGTCATTTGCATAGAAAAAAACACTCTAGGAAAAGAGGAGAAAAGAAGCTCCAGCAAACTTTATTTCTGTTCTCACTAGTTATAGTTTCTCTAAAATATTACATCATACAACTATCAGGTAGAACAGTTACAACAGGATAAATGATTAAAAGAGTTTCTAAATACTTTTATATTCCAATAAATTCATAGTAAGTTTAAGGTATTAATTTGTACAGTAGATTGATAAGATTTGAGGAATTACAGCAGAATTGTTTACATTTCTTTCCTTTAAAACTAGTATTTCATGAAACCTTCATTACCTTTTACTAGCCCCATAAATTCATAATAAGTTTAAAGCAATAATTTTTATGTCACAAGTTAGCAGGGCTTTGTCAAGAGACAAAACCTTGTGTCTTATTATTTAGAAGTTTTGTGTAGATAAACTAGTAAGTATTTTATTTTCTCTCCTTGTATCTACAATAAATTGCCCAATTCCAGTTTATGACCTTCATAAACAAGATCAAAATAGTGGTCTCATTGTTTTCTTTGATTGTAAATTTGTTCCAAGCCTGCTTTCTTTTCCTAGTGCAATTAGCCTGTGACACATGAAGGTTTACAGAGGACTATTTGTAGTTTTTATTCCATAGATGGCTTGAATTAGTTGTATCAAGTTAGGAATTTTATAAAATGATTAGCTAGAATTATGAAATCATCAATTTGTCTACATAGCATTACTCTATGAAAGTATATATTAATATTTGATTCTTCAAGAAATCTGTCAATCAGGATGGACTAGTATCCAGGAATTATTAGGCTATGTAATAATGACAGGAAAGACATATCAGCCACAAGAAGCAGTCTTGGCATGAAATCTCTTTAAGGACCCTGCATGCAGCCCCATGGAAGGAGCAACAGTATCTACCTGCTAGTTGCCCTGAGCTCCTGGGGTCTGGACCACCAACCAAAGAGCACACATGGAGGGAATCCATGACTCTAGCCACATATGTAGCAGAAGATGGCCTTGCTGGAATCAGTGGGAGGAGTGGCCCTTGGGCCTGAGGATCTTCGATGCCCCAGTGTAGGGGAATGCCTGATCAGGAAGATAGGAGTGGGTGGATGGGTGGGTGGAGGAACACTCTCATAGAGGCAGTACAAAGGGGATGGGATTGCGGGTTTCTGAAGGAGAGACCTGGAATGGCAAAAACATTTGAAATGTAAATAAAGAAAATATCCAATAAAAAAGAAAGAAAACAATGACACCATGAAACTTGTAGACAAATGCATCTAATAAAAAAACAAAAACAAACAAACAAACAAACAAACCATGTTGAGTTAATTAATCCAGACCCAGAAAGGAAATTTGCCATGTATTCACTTATAAGTCAATATTAGCTTTGCAATGAGCTACTGCAACCCATAAACTCAGAGAGGTTAGGTAAATAGAAGGGAACTAGGGGAATGAATTGATCTCCCTGGACGAGTGAAATAGAGTAGATATTAAAGGCAGACTAGGTGCAGGTGGGAACTGGAGGAGGGATCAGGGGTGAGGGGGAGATTTAGGGGAAGAAGAGATTTGGGAGATATGGAGGAAGTATGGATGCCTTAGAGGGTGGTGTGGAAACCTACTACTGTATAAACTTCCTGGAATGCATGAAGGTAATCCTAATGAGGATTCCTAGTAATGAGGTGAAGAGAAATTTTAATCTAGCACATGCCTGAATCTGGCAAAGAATCACATCCAAAGATACTCTAGGTCTATATGATATGGTTAGAATGTAGACATAACCTAGATTGCAGTATGATCTGTCTGGAATATATCACATCCTTGGCACATGCCTTTAATCCTGATTAATGAAAGTAGGTCATTTTGTAGAAGAAAGCAGCCATATTTGAAAATGACATTTAATTGAGGGGTAGATGAAGTGATGAATCAGAGAAAGATTTCACAAAATGAGTCAGAGATAGGATATGCCCAATCTACAAGAGGAGAGCAAAGGAAGAAATAGATAGATAGATAGATAGATAGATAGATAGATAGATAGATAGATAGATAGATAGATAGATAGATAAAGACAGTTTTACTAGGCTAGTCTTATGGAGACAGATTAGAAAGAAAACATGCTAGGCACAAATGAAGACAAAAAAATAGAGAATAGAGAGCCAGAAGATTAGAACATATTGTCAAAGTTAGTATGCAGAGAAATTCAGTTAGAAGACCAGATAAGTGAGATTAGCCAGGAAGATTAGACTATACAAAGTCAAGAAATTTACAGGCCTAGTACCAGGGATAGTTATAACAGAGAATTCAGCCCAAGCCATGTATTCTAATAGCTTGGGTATGGCTATCATCTTATAACTTCATCTGAGGAAATAAAAGTAACACTTATAATGGGGGATAGTTAATCTCAACTTGCCATCTTTTGTCACCAGGAAAGGCTCCAATGGCAGGGCTGGGCTCCATTAAATTGATCTATTGGCTGAGGAGGTCCAGTGGAAACTCCCAAACATACCAGTCTGTTGCTAAGACAATAATTGGTCTCTTCAAAATAAAACCAGAATTCTCTTGCCAAGGACAACACCCATAGAACTCATTGAATGTGGAGATAATGAGCTGGTGCCTTCATGGAGCCTTCAACAACTATGTTCTAGTTTCTTTGGGGTGATAAGTTATTCTGCACCTACCAGAAGAGAAACATGGACACCAACTCAGCCACAGAACTTTGACTTATAATCTGTCTTGCGTTCAAAATATTCTAGGGCAATGGTGACAGAGAATTAGTTGGAGTAACTAACTAAAGTCTGATCTGACTTAAGACCCATTCCAGGAGTAGGAACCCATACCTAAGAATTAGATAGTCCATAGTCCTAAGGCATTACCAAATACTACTGGCCTAAATAAATAAATAAATAAATGGACTGATATAATTACTCCTAAAGATATGATATACTTCTAGATCAGTGCCTTACATAGTCATCATCAGAGAGGCTATCCCTGAGAGCATATGGGAAAATATGCAGAGACTCGCAACAAGGCATTATGTGGAGAGAGGATCTAAATGGGAGGTCTCCTTCAAATCCTTTCCCTCAGAGCTCAGGGTCTTCTACTGAAGAGAAAGCAGAAAGACTGTAAGGAGTCAGGTGGGGGATAGAGGATACTAGGATAATGAGGATACTGGGATAATATGGTGCTTTGAAGCACCTAAGCAGGGCTCATATGAGCTCAGAGAGATGCAGTCAGCAAGCAAAGTGCTCGCATGGGCCATGGGACCGTACCAGGTCCTCTCTCTGTATTTCATAACTTTCAGCTTAGTGTTTTCATGGGACTCCTGACTGTCAGAACATGTGGGTCTCTTACTCTTATCAGTGCTCTTTGGACTCTTTCTTTCTCTTGGGTTACTGTGTTCAACTTTTATATGATAGTTTTTACTTTATCTTATATATATTTTGTTTCATGTTTGGTTCTCACATTTAGAAGCCTATTCTTTGCTAATGAAAGACAGAAATGGAGTTGTTGCAGTAATTTTCAACACCAAAATCCTCATATAAAAAATGACAACTCAGTTATATTTACAAGCAATATGCTTAGATTGGGCAAATCTATCACTATCCTCACTTATTTTCTTACTATCCAGCTATGATTCTCTTTGCTACTTGCAGTTTTTCCTGGCCATGTGGTTCTCTTCTATATTGGCTTCCACCATTTCCTCCTTCAATTTTTTTCTCTCTTTCCTTTCCCTTCTCCTTCCTACCCCCACTCCCCAAGACCGAAAGTTCCACTTTTACCTTCCATGGCCCAAGATTCAATGAGATCACCTGAGTAGGTGATCTATTCCTCATCAGGTACAGCCTCTCTTGAGAAAGCAGAATTAACATCAAAATACAAATAGTGTGGGGACAGCCCACAACCTAGAGTGGGTCTGGCAGGGAGAGGTCATGTGGAGAAACTGGGAAGAGTAGGGAAATGGGCCACTCTAATATATATGTGTATATATTATAAAAGATGTATACAAAATGAGAAAATAATATATTTTCAATAAAAGAAAAAAAAACCTCTCCCTCATAGAATATTTTGGATTCTGAGGAATTTTTCCTTAGACATTGCATCCTTATAAATTTTTATATTTAATACCATGCTCATATTCAATAGATATGACAATTGGCAAGTTGAACTTTCTTGAGAACTCTATCAACTATCCTGGGAATTAATATTTTTTTCTCTTTTCCCACTCTTACATATTTCTCTTAAAAACATTACTTTAAAAATTCATTTAATCTTTGTTTATTTGTGTTAGCCCTTTTATCTTTGAGCCTCATGCTATGTCTGCACCTTTAATGGGGCTTTAAGTGCAGTTCAATAAGGAGTGGGTTGAGTGAAGGAAAGAGTGAAAATGTGATGTTAATAGTTTGTTGTCCCTCTGCTCATTTTATGGAGTAATCAGCTTGGTATGAAATTTATATAGCTTCAGTTCCCCTGATAGAAAATGCTGGAAATGAGGATTTATAATGAAACACAACTCTTGTTTGCTGTGTCAAGAGATGGAGAGAGGTAAAGAATTTATCAGTGAGTCAGAGTGATGTAGTAAATTCACATGGCAGGGGTAGTATGCGCAGGCAGGCAGCCAATGATGGTTTAGTTGCTCATGTCAGAACCAAGGGTCAGCTCTGCCTGTGATGCCCAGTTCCTTTTGATGGGAGGAATCCTACTCCTTTATATGATTTTTCAAAAATATTAATTTATTTAACCCCTTCAGTGTCACCTATATAACAAACTAAGCCAGCTGAAGTGGACTACAAATTGTCATCTCTTCTTTATTTTCTAGTTCGTTTAAAAAAAAAACACCCCCCCCCAAAACAAACAAACAAACAAACAAACAAAAAAAAACCACTACTAAAAACAAAAGCATTGCTATGTACATACAGGCTTTCTAGGCTCGCTCAGGGTTCTGTAGAAGGATGACAAATGGTTCTAAACAAGGGCAGTTTCTTCCATTGTAACCTTGACCCACGGAGGCTGCGGAATGTGCTTTTCATTAAGTGAAATTCATTTTACTGTCATATTAGTTATGCTTGAAAATTTTCTATCCAGCAGAGATTTTCAGGGACATACTGTTCTTGGAACAGTGAGCCTGCTAATAGAGACAAATATTAGAAAATGTATAACAAAATTCAGCCAGAGTAGAAAACAGCAGTAAGGAAGGAATGAAAGAGAGAAGGAAGACTAGAAAGAGAATACAACAGAGATATAGATGGATAGATAGATGCTATAAAGATACATAGGTAGATGGATAGGTAGGGAGATAGAGAGAGAGATAGGGCAATAGATAGGAATAAGGAGAGATAGGGAGACAGAGAGACACAGAGAGAAAGAGGAGATATTGTTTCCACATTAATTTTTATTTTATTTCATTTTTTTTGTGGTGTTGGAATTGAACACATAGCCTTGCATATGGGATATAAACACTGCTCTTGTGGGCTACATATCCGAATCTGATTATTATCATTTTACTTTAAAACTAACTTTAATAAGTCAAGTATTTTGACACTTTTTGTTGTTTTAACAATTTGGGGCATATAGCAATTCTTCCTTTTTCAAGATTTGGGAAGAGTCTGAGCTGAATACACAATTTCAAGTTAAGAATTTAGTTTGTCAAAATGTCTTAAATGATAGAAGACAGGAGAGTTGCAGTAGACAGAGGGCCTGATCACTCAGGACATGAGACAATGAAAACTTCACATGTATTTTAGCTTTGGTTTCTACTCTCTCATAGTTTTATATAGGCAGTGTAGATTTAGACCCTAGTTAGTTTTGCAGACATGGAGGCTTCATATCTTCTCTCAAGTATCCAGAGTTTAGTGAAGCTCGAATGCTACAGGTAATGTTTGCAGATCTTCCTAGACTTTTCTCTGGATGGAGTCATTATTCATATTATCCTCAGAAAATTTGTTGTCTATTCCAGAAGATACTATTGTTGTGTTCATTTCCCATTACTACAAAACAATCCTCAAAGTAATTACCACTAGTTATAGGAGAGTTTTCATAATTGTCCTTTAAAACTTTAGACTTTACAACTGTAAACTTTTGCACAAGATAAGAATATTAATTAATGATAATCGTAATGCAAGTCAAGTAATGCTTTTCAATTTACACAATACTATTTATACATTAATGGGCTTGAAAATGTGTAAGGTCAATATGATTTAAGTTACATTAGTTGATCCTAAACAATGGACCATGTCAATAGGAAGGGGAATATCTATAGCTACTACAACAAACATGCATTAGATGACAGAAGTTGTAAGAGTTGTGTGTGAGTATATAAGTATGCTCATCCTTCTTTACCAGACATTTGTAAAGCAAGTACTATACTTTCCCACGTATTAGGTTATTGGATGTTCTTTCATCAGCATATTGAAATTGTAGGGTAATGGGCTGAGGGAGTGAATACAAACTTGAAATAATAAACTTAATTATTTAGAAACAATAAGCTCCAAGAAGTAAGAAATAACCTAATTAGAAACAACTAAAGTTCTTTCTGCAGAAAAACAAACAAACAAGCAAACAAACAAAAAAAAACCCCACTTTTACAGGATGGAGAGATTTCACATATGAACTCTGAACCTTGAGAATTTTCTTACCAGGTTTTGCAATTAGGAATAATTCATCATGAATCAAATGTGTAATGTGCTTGTGTTGTAAGGGCCCCAAAGCATCCTGCAGTGCACTGAATTTCCTATGTTAGCACATTTCCCATGGAAATCCATCAGCGATTATAAGAATTGCTGAACATTGAGAAGGATATGACTGTTTTCCTTAGATACAATAGATTACATGCACACGAGTACTAACAATTGCATAGGTGAAGAAAAGCATTGCTCAAGAAGTTCTGACTGTGCTCTGGACTGCTCACTGCCAGACCCTACCTGTCCTTTGGGGTTGGAGGTGAGGTGGCTCAGAATCAATGACATAGACTCTGGGGGCAGGTGAGAAAAACCACAGCTCCTTCAATACCCTCTACCCATGCCCCATTGGTCTCAAGAAAGCATCTATTCTAAACAGCAGTTCCTGATTGGCTGGCATTATCTGTGTCAGCAATCCTTGGTCTCTCAGGCAGTCTTCAATTAGGTTCTCCTGCAGGGAAATGCCTTTGCAGCTGCTCATTCCGATGTTTTCCATAGAGGTGGCCACCACAGTTCCTCCTACAATGAAGTCCTTAATTGTTTTGTACTCTCACATTTTGATTACTACCACTCAAAACCCAGATGTTTTAGCATTTAGAGCCATACACAATAATAGATGGAAAACTTTGAACATGAACTATTGATACTCTTTGAATATTGAAATTCTAGTGGCCATTCCCTTTACTACCAATCTATGCTATCCTGGTGATTAATATTGATTTAAAAAGATGAAAACTATTAAGTGAAGAGGGGTTATTTACCTATTTGACAAACAAGAAAGCTGAACAGAGAGAGTTGAATGATTTGTATTTACATCTCAGAATATGATGAAGATATCATTGCTTGATTTAAGAAAGACTGTCAGTCCTCTGGGGTACACACAGCTGGCGTGAGCAGCCTACTATCCCCACAGGATCTCTGTTGTCCAGCCATCTCTCAGCCCACCTTTATCAGACCTGCTCTGGAACATACATGTTAGATTCCTTTCCTGCACCCATTTCCCTTATGTGTTGAGTCCTCTGGTACATGCCCAGCTGCTCTGAGAAGCCTGCTATCCCTGATGGAGCTGCATTTCCCTGCTACCACTCAGTCCACCATCATCAGATCTGCTGATAAAAAGTGAGGATACTTGAATCTCAATTAGATAGGGTAATAAAATAGTCATGAGAGGCAGATGGAGGGAGGGAACTGGGTGAGAGAGGGGATGGGGAGGGAAACATGGAAGGATGAAGGATCTAGTGGGAAGGGACAGGAGGGATGGCCAGATGACCTTGAGAAATAATGGAAATCTGCAGCAGATTTGAGTAGGGTGGTAGGGGGCATCTGCAAGAAGAGACAGAGATTTAGGATAAGGGAGAGCAGAGACTAAGGGAATGGCCAACAAATAACCGGCCCAACTTGGGACCTGTCTCATGGGCAACCACCAGGTCCTGACACTATTAAAGGTATTTTTATTATGCCTGAAGACAGAAACCTAGCCTGGCTGTCCGCTGAGAGGCTCAACCCAGTAGTTGACTGAAACAGATACAAAGACCCACAGTCAAAACTTGGATGGTGGTCAGGGATTCTTACAGAATCTTAGGATGAAAGGACCTTGAATTCTTAGAGCTTACCCACTGTAGGCCATAGACAATGGTATTCCCTCCCTAGAAAACTCACTTGCATGCATTATTAGTCTTTCCTAGATGGTTCCTAATAGGGATGGACCTAGGACTACAGCACATATGTAACAGATGTGCAGTTCAGTTTTTATGTGGTTACCCCAACAACTGGAATGGCAGTTATTCCTGAAGCTGTTGCCTGTCTACGGAATACCTTCCTCTCAGTGTTTTGCCTTAGCAGGCTTCACTGGGAGAGGATGTGTCTAGCTCTGCAGAGACTTGATGTCCTAGAGTGGGGGGATACACATGGGGGCCTCCACCCACTTAGAGGAGAAGAGGAGGTGATGGAAGAAGGGAATTTTATGCAGGGGATTGGAACAGTGGGGCATCTATCAGGAAGTAAACTGAATTAAAAAAAATGACCATCATCATACACACATATTTACTTGTACTATGTATAATTTAGACATCATAATTATTGTACATTAAGAAGAGTATGTCAGGAAATAAATAGAAAAATTAAGCTATGAGGAAGAGGAAACTATACTGGTTAAACATGTGGAGGCTGGTGATAGACACATAACTCCAAACTACAGGTGGCTGCTGAGCTACAACGACTTCAGTATGTTTCTTAAAATGATCCTCTTACTATCCATTTCTTCTTATGATTAAAATGAGGATGGTAGTACTTTCCTTTTTGACTGTCATCAGGGTAATACAAAGATTAAGTATAAAAGTCCTGTAGATCACCTGGCAAATAATAGAGTCAATAATGTTCATTTACTGTTAATTGTATCCTTATCACCATCATTGACATACGAATAATTATAATAAATCATCAGGTAAAACTTTACTAATCTTAATGTCAGTGTGGGAAGCTGCTGGGTAAATAATAGTGGAGTATCTCATTAGAAATTAGAAATAAGTTCAAGATCATGAAAATAAGTTGTATTCATTTATATAAGAAAAGAACATAGGAACAAGGTCAAGTTATCTCATACTATTTAATTGCCACTGTTAAAATAGATCACATAATTCTTACTTATATTTGACTGTCTTGTCCTAATAGAAGTTCATAAATCCATGTAATTCAATATGTTCATTGTAAAATAAACACAATTATGATTGTTTGTGTATCCAGATTCTGAGTGTCTTTGAATTGGAAATGAGACTATATCTCTTTTTCATATGATTTCAATTGCCAGCTATATGGTATAGAATTGAAGAAAGTGTTGTATTCATAAGAACTTTATTGTTTGGACCTTGAGGTGTAGCATTACTATTTATAACACAATGTACTAAAGTAAATATGACTGTGTTCAAAACTTTTAAAAAATATGTGTGTATGTATCTGTGTGTACTTATTTGTGTGTGCATATGCATATGGGATCCAGGAGTCATAACTAATATCTTCATCTGTTGCTCTCCACCATGAATAGTAGATGATATATAGATACTTAGATACATAGATAGATATATGATAGATAGACATAACAATGATATACACATATAGACAAAGGGTCTCTCACTGAATTTGAAACATTAATTCACATGTCAATCTCCCCAGCATGGGAATTACATGTGCATGCCACTATACCCACCTATAATGACATGTTTCCAATGCTTCATGATTAAAACAAAATGTGTTTTTTATTTCTCATTTATAAGTCAAATAGCCTTCATTATTAACTTAAGGCTTCAAATTATGTCCCAAGGCCTCTGGATTATCTATTTTGAATTATTGTCATGCAGGATTGCATATTTATGTAAGAAAACCTAGAAGAACATATAGAAGCTCCTGACTTCCTTCCTTATGCATATTATAATGACAACAATTCAGTCATATGTTATCAAAGTAATTTGTGGTCACATGGGAAATGTAGGTTTGATGGCTTGTTAGCTTGACTGGGACTGCAGTCAACTGAAATACAAGTGCTGGGCACTGCTGAGAGAGATTTTTAAAATCAGATTATTTGAAGTGGGAAAATGTATACTAAATGTGAGTGGGATCTGATGGTGGCAACCTAGATTAAAGCACAGAAAAGAAAGAAACTGCTTTTGGTCTGCCAAAATTCACATTTGTTGATAAGTTCATCCACCCTGTTCTGCAGCATTCGCTGACTGCGATTAGACACACTTCTTTAAGTTTTGAACTTAAGACCAACAGCTCTTTAGCAATCCTCCAGGCCTTCAGTGCCAAACCAGGACTGTGTTGGACTTAAATCTTAAGACATCATACCTTACACACTCAATATCTACCAGACTGTGAGCCTCTCTAGTTCTAGAAATTCATTTTTGGAATAACCAAAGCATATTGTATAAGCCAACTAAATCTAATAGGTCACTGTGTGTGCTAGTGCACTTCCTTTATAAAAATAATTCTATCTGTGTTATATCACAGAATATATATATATATATATATATATATATATATATATATATATTAGATAGATGGTATGTATTCATTCACTTATTCATGTTATCAGTTCTCTTCTTTTAAAAGCACACAGCCAGCCAGGCATTGGAGGTGCATGCCTTTAATCCCAGCACTTGGGAGGCAGAGGCAGGCAGATTTCTGAGTTCGAGGCCACCCTGGTCTACAAAGTGAGTTCCAGGCTATACAGAGAAACCCTGTCTCGAAAAACAAAACAAAACCAACCAACCAAACAAACAAAAAAACCCAAACAACAACACATGACCAATACAGCAGCTTTCTCATATGTGGACAAAGCATCTCAGTGAACACAATGTTTGTCTTTTTTGAAGCAACAGATGTCAGATCCTACTGCTTTTTTTCTTTTTTAATTTTTAAAAAATTGTATCACAATCCAAAGGATGGACCCAACGACTGCGGCTGCCAGGGATCCATCCCACAATCAGTCACCAAACATAGACACTATAGCATATGCCAGCAAGATGGTGCTGAAAGGACCCGGATATAGCGGTCTCGGGGGAAAATATACCAATGCCTGGCAAACATGGAGGTGGAAGCTCACGGTCAGCTATTAGATGGAACACAGGGTTCCCAAGGAAGAAGGAGCTAGAGAAAGTACCCAAGGAGCTGAAGGGACAGGGTGGGTAGGGGAGCAGGGCCGGGAGGGGGGAGGATATAGGGAACTTTCTGGATAACACTTGAAATGTAAATGAAGAAAATATCTAATAAAAGTTGAAAAAAAATTGTATTACATATTTTCTTTATTTACATTTCAAATGTTATACCCTTTCCTCATTCCCCCACTGAAAACCCCCTACCCCATCTCCCCTCCCCCTGCTTACCAACCCACTCACTCCTGCTTCCCTGTCTGGCATTCCTCTACACTGGGGCATAGAGCCTTCATAGGACCAAGGGACTCTCCTCCCATTGATGTCTGACAAGGCCACCCTCTGCTACATGACTGGAGCCATGGGTTTCTCTAAGTGTACTCATTGGTTGGTGGTTTAGGCCCTGGGAGCTCTGGGGGTGCTAGTTGGTTCATATTGTTTCTCCTATGGGGCTGCAAACCCCTTCCTTACTCCTTTCTTCAAAATTCCTTCTCATCAAGCATTGATATATCCATTATCAACTTGATAGATTATTGAATCACCTGTGATATGAATAACTGGGCATGACTTGGATATTTATTATCTTGACTGTATTGTTTGAGGTGGGAAGACTCACCTATAGTTGATAGCATCATTGCCTGGCTACGACTCGGGATGACAGAAGTGGAGCAGGCAAGCTGAGTAGCTGTAGGCATGCACTCAAAATACTCTGTTTTCAGTTTGTGGATGGGATCTGAGCATTTGCTTTAAGTTCTAGCCACCTCCATTTCCCTGTCATGATGCACTGTACCCTTGAACTGTGAAGCAGAATAAACATTTTCTTCTTTAAGTTGTTTTGTAATTACATAGTTTATTTATGTACTCCTTAAATTGTTTTTGTATGGTTTATGATTTTACAGCAAAAGGAAAAGAAACCAATACACATTGGGAAAAAAATCAGAAAAAAATATAACATTGATAGAGATGATATTTGTTGAAAATTTGAAAACAGTATGTTTTTCTTTTCTATCTTGCTAAGAGCTTAAATGGGCACAACACTTCTATGTCAAAATTTCTAACTGATATCACACACTTTTATATATATATATATATATATATATATATATATATATATAATATGATGGAAACTATATTAACTAAAGACCTAGTTAGAAAAAAGTGAACTTGGTTTTAATTACATATTATTATTTAGGTTTCCCTATTATAGATACGATTTTAGATACAAAGTTATATATAACAAAGTATACTATTATATAAAAGTAAACTATTATATATATATGTATATAACTATATATATATATATATATATATATATATATATATATACATATAACTCTCTCTCTCTCTATATATATATATATAGTTATAAATACTATTTAAGTATCTATACTTAATCTTGCCATTAAAAGAGCAAAGAAGATTCTTTCTACAGGACTTGTACATACTTTGAAGGAAATAGGAAGAACTATGCATTTAAGTGCAGTGTGGTGACTACTTGGTTCAGTAAAGTAGACATTCCTAGATTCAGATGTTTAAAAGTCACTAAACTGAAATGAAGTCATTGTGTGAATGAAACTAGTCAACTGATAGAACAGATGATTTACAACTCAGGATAAAGTTAGGATGCCTGGTCTACATCTCTACTGGAAATAAGGCCATAGAAATTAAGTCATAGAACTGCACAAAAATGACAAATTAAAGGAAGAATAACTTATGGATGTTATACAGCAGCTGAAAATTCAAGGCAGCTGATTAAATCAAGAGGATCCGTGTTGAGGAATAGCAGTCTACCTACATTAGTAAGACTGTGTTTTTTACCAACAGCAGCACTGAACTATTGAGATGGATTTAAGAAGTCTATCTTCTCTGCAAATTTGTCTTCTTTTTATAAAGTAGTTATTGAGAGAGTCTTTCCTTGCCTGAAACTGCTCTCATTACTTTCTTTTCATTATAACTTTTTTCTTCTTCTGTGTTGTGCCAGAAATATAGACAGTTGAATATATTGCCTCTGCCTAGTAGAGCTAATTTTTCAATTTACATAAATAAATAACCTGCCAAAACTAATTACTTCTCTTCAAATTCTAAATACATTATTTCTCCTCTTTTTCCAGTCTGTCTTAGTTTAATTATTTTCACATCAGTTGTCATTTTATGAGCCGGTTTAGACTAAAAAGGCATAATCGGATGTGTCTTACTGTTTTAATTTGACTAATTAAGATTGCTGCTTTTGTCTGGTTGTCTGGAGATACCTATTTATAGCCTTTTCATAGTGAGCGGGGTAGGAAGGAACACAGGCAGCAAAGAACAAGAAGGAAGCATATGCATTCACTTACATTTACATGTTAAATGACCATTATCTCCATTTTTCTCTCCTTTGAAAATGTTTCTTCCATTAGCCACAAGAATTACAAACAGGTCTAGAAACACAGGTCCTATCTTCTTCAGCATTATGGTGCATTTTTTAAAAAAGAATAAAGAATATCTCAAATATTCCACTTGAGGTTTCTGCATCCTCTTCATGGTTTGAATTGAGAAAACTGTCAACATGATTGCTCCTGGAAAACAGATGGTTAGCTGAATAACCACGCAATTTACAGGGTGTAATTGCCTGGTTCTGAGAAAGATTATACAGCAGCACCTGGGAAATATAGAGGAAGCCAGAGCAGGTGGGAGAGAGTACAGTCATCTTTGTGTCAACAATCTAGTTACCGTATATGAAGTGCTTAAACTTGTGTCCTTCTAAATGACTCCAGCTTGGATCTATTAACATGCTGTCTTACAAGCTGATTTCAGAAATTATATACCTTTTCTCCTTTATCTTTATTACCTGATTGTGTTAAATAAATAAGATCCCAGAGTTATTATTACCAATAGGAAACTGAAGTAAAGTGCCAACATCATTAACCCAAATAAGTCAGGTTAGGCACTAACCTATTTATTATTTGTACACTGTAATCATAGAAAATATATGATACTGGACACACACACACACACACACACACACACACACACACAGATATTCCACTCTAATTAAAGTTTTTTTTAAAAAATTACATTTAAACTGGTTTCCAAAATCAATACAAGGAATGTTATTGTTCAGGTGACATCTTTAATATAATAATAGTTAATATAGTTAATATAGAAGTTCACCAAAATGATCCATTGCATTATTATATTACTTTCCATTTGTGAAACAATATTTTAAATATATAAATGTGTTTATCTTACATGCATCATTTCTTGAGTTATACATTTTCAAAATAAGACTTCCTTCTGCTCTTGTGGGCATATCAGAGAATCTTCACTATGTTTAATCTTTTAGAATAAGACACAAGGCATACCTTTCAAGATATTGAAGTAGGAAAGAACTTTCTCAACATAGTACCAAGAACTAGGAAATAATTCCAAATATTTCTAGATGAGGCTACATAAAAATAAAAAGTTTCTGTACTGAAAAGGAAAAAAAAATCATCAGAGTTAACTGACAGCCCACAGAATGAGAGAAAATGGTTACCAGATATATATCCAGAATTTACAAAAATTGTAGATATAAATTACCAAGGAGACCAAACCACCAATCAACACATGGGAAATTGAACTAAATAGTTTACAAAAAGATATGTAAATGATCAATGTTATTTTAAAAGCCATTTAATCCCTCTTATCATCAAAGAAATATAAATTAAAACTTCTCCAAGATACTTCCTCACTCCAGTCAAAATGGTGTCAGTTAACAAATCTGAGATCAAATGTTGGAAAGGATGTAGACAGAATGAAGTCTTGTTTAGCACTAGTGGAGGTGAACATTAATACAGCTACTGTAGAAATCAGTTTGGAGATTTCTTCAGAAGTTAAAAAATAGAAGTATCTTGTGGTCGATCTATTTTAATATTGAGCTTATACCAAGAGAACTCGATACCATACCATATAGATAATTGAACTCTACAGTTTATTGGTGCTTTAGTAGCTATATAAAATGGGAGTCAACCTAGTTGCCTATCAGTAGATGAGTCTAAGCTTCATTATCCACTCTGAAAGAATGAAAAGAAAGCATGTTTTCTCTTATATTTGGAATTTAGTCAGTAATGTAAGTATGCATATATACATGTATATGAAGCAATGTACATCCAATTAACAAGGAAAGAAAAGGAATAAGAAAAGGTAAATATAAGAGGACAAGAAAGGACACTCTAATGGCAGGAAATGGGCACAAGCTATGCAATGGCAGGAAATGGGCACAAGCTATGCAATGGCAGGAAATGGGCACAAGCTATGCAATGGCA